>APFE030121935.1:0-12506 GCA_000404065.3 Pinus taeda | reverse complement strand
TTGTGCGTTTTCTGTGTTTATATTTCTGAAATATTTTATGTGTTCCATTGCTCCGTAATATATAATTTTCTAACAAATAAAACAATCATTAATAAAGCATAGGTTTGTGGGGAAGCCAATCAATGGCTTTATTGAGCTGAGATGTCTGTGGACGGAGTCCGGACTACGGGTGGCTCAATTCTGTTTGGAAAATACTTTTCATTTATTCATTTGAAATAGAGGTAAGGGAATGGAGGAATTTCATATTGTAAAAACTCTATAATTTTTCACATTGTGCAGGCGCGGTTAGATGGTTTACCGCACAACAATGGATGATAGGGCTTCCGGGGATACACAGTGAAGCAGTCGGAGGAGGCTTTTGAGTAGGAGGAGACAGTTGGAGGTTGGTACTCTGAGGGGGCTGTTGTGGAAGGGCAGGTGGTTTTGGACGAGAAGAGAAGTTGAAGGAAGAGTAGTATGGTGGATTATCGCGTGGATCAAAAGTGGTAAATGGTTTTTTTCAGAGGGACGTGATATGATGTGAGGCTTCCACGTGGTGAAAAGGCGCTTGGGAAAAACCACGAATCTTGCGTGCTTTTGGAATTTTAACTGTCGGACAATGGGAGCACGTGATACGGATATGGGCCGTCGAATTTGGGAGCAGTTGATCGGAGGGCTATCACTCAACAAAGTTGCAAGGACTGAGTCAGGGTGTGATTGGCGAGGCCTGGGATTAATAATGCGGCGGCTTACATATAATCAAAGGTTAGTGAGGGTCGGGGATTTATACAGTGCGGGGCTAATATGTATAAAGCGGGACTATAGGTTAGGAAATAACTTAGGATATGGGGATTTAGTGGGTTTTTAAGGAAAAAAGGGAAATTAATAAGGGGAAAATGATTTCTAAAAGGGTTATGTCTAGGGAAAAGTGTGAAATCAAGGGGGAAAATGGTTAAAATGAAGGGAAAGGGTTATTACAAGGGGAAATGAAGAGGGAAGGGTACTTTGGATTCAAGAAGGGGAAAATAGTGAATAAAAAGTAATGAAGGAGTAATGAAGGGAAATTATTAAACTAGACATGTAGGGGTTTAGTGAAATGAGGGGAAATTAGTGAATAAGCTTCAGTATTTAGGCCTAAAATCATATAGAACGTTTTAGGGTACACACCCAAAGTAATACAAGATTTTTGTGAATGTCCTCCTTCCTTTGATAGTTCCTCCTGCACATGAAACATAATATTTAAGCATGATAAAGGTGCATTTGAGCTAGCAACCTTGTGCATTCCAAGACCTCTTCTACCTAACCTTTATTTACCTTAGCATTTTCTCTTTATTTATTGGGTGCTTTTGAGCATGCTGACCCTTGATTTATTTTTCTTTGATAAGAAAACTATCTAATTCTAACCTTATAACTTCCAAGGGCTCAGATTAAACTGATGAGCTCTTTATTAATCTCTACCTAACTACTAATCTGCCAAGATTAAACTATTTGATCATCATGGATTGTGGCATTTTGAGAAGTTGCACACAATCTTATTTGCAAAAAGTAAACTAAGAGCAGTGGCATTTGAATGTGCACACTTCCTGATCTATTTTTATCTCATTTTCGTGGGGTTCATATTTATTTTCTTTTCTGATCTTTGTTTCCTTTTGTCCTTTGATTATTCTTGTAGGACATACCCTCTTTACATTTTTTAATATGGGAAAACATTTACAGAAAAGAAAAGGAATGTACAATATTACAAGACCTAACATAGTCAATTCAAAATTAAGATCCCTATTATTATAGGAACCTAACATCACAAGCAAGGATGGGTGGAGAGAGATGATTCATACCCTATTATCCTCACCATCGAGCTGACCTAAGTGATCTCCCCCAACTATTACCTCCATGCCAAGCTTTCTACCGAACGAGAACCACAGTTCTTTCTGACATCTCTTGGAACCTCTCTATACCACAACACAAATACATGTAATGTGATACCCACTACCACCACTTGAGATGTTATAACACATAAAAATTTAACACTTGTCACATTACCTCCCATGCCTCCCATCCCTCCACTCGATCACACCTGCTGTAGTCACCCGTCCTCCATGCCTTCCATCTAATCACCATTACGTGAGTCCCGAGTAGGACAATGACCTGGCCTGCACCCCGATCAGGGGATGTTTTTATCATATATTAATAATAATTATGTAAATAATTATTATTTATTTATATCAATTTTGAATTTTAAGAAAAACAAATAATGATTGATTTGCTTTAACATTTTGTGCTTATGATTAACAAATTTGGAGAAGATTTTGTAGTTATCTATTTAGTTTACAAAAATCAATAATTTATGAAAATCAATATTAGAAGAAATACTGAAAGATTGAGACTTAGTGTGAGTGTAAGAAAAGCATTTTTCATTAGCATAGATGATTTTCATGAATATCATTACCTTGTTTAGGATGCCAAGGATCTCAGCACAAGTGGTTAAATCATATTTTTACATTAGGAAATTTGAAATTGACAATAAAAAAATTTTATTGACAATGTTGGGTATTCATATAAAGTGTTAAAATGAGTCATTTTCATTGAAGTGTGATAGGTAGTGTTGTGTCACCATTATGTAAGGTGTAACCATTTCTGTCACTGCAATTCATAATCATTGACAAAGTTCTTCAAGTACCCTTCAAGGCATTTTTTTACCACTTTATCCATTTGTCATTGGATGGTATGAGATACTTATGGTTAATCAGGTTCCTACTTAGTAAAACCATTCCTTTCAAAAGTTTCTACTGATTTTGAGTCCATAATGTAACTAGATTTATCTTTTTCATGATACTCAAATGGAGTGAGTATATTTGGTCAATCAATTTATGACTATAAATATGATATGTGTTGTCCCTTTGTGGACCACCACTCTTTCTTGGAAAGATGTGTTAAGGAACTTATCGAGCAAAACCTCTAACTCAACTCAAGAGAGTAAACACCTTCTAACCTTATCCATCAAAGAAGGAAACGTCTATAATCAATGAATTCTTGGTTGTAGTAGATTCTTGATTCAAGCTTAAATTTTCCAAAAAGTTAAACCAAATTAAGCTAAAAAAAGAAAATACATTATAACAAATAGCTTTACTGTTGATCATGTTGGAAATATGTTGTCATTCATGAAAAAAGAAAAAATTGTTGGAAAAGGAAAATCATGGAAACTGTAAATGCATTTGATGGTGGTGTTATCATTAATTACATCAAATAGAAACATATGTTGAAGGTGTCAAAGGATGCCTCAGAAGATTAGGTTTCAGGCACAAGAAGGGTGAAGATCAACATGGATGAAGAAGGTGCACAAACTTTGGGTTTATTTATTATGTAGTAGATCATGTCAGATGTAGATGGATCCCACCTAGATGTAAGAGCTCCAAAAGAGAATTGCATTGGTATGCAGAAGTCCGGAAATGGTCTCCTAGTTTGAAATATAGATCTAATCAAAGTCAGGTAATTCCAAGGTCAAACTATGCAGATGTAAAGTTAGTTGGAGGTGCTTTGGAGCACATGGTTAGTTTGAAACAAAAGCAAATGTAGCGAATTCCTTAGCAACACCACAAAATAAAAAGGATTGACCAAATGAGGTAATTCAAGTGTAGCAGCGAGATTGTTTTTTATGGGACGATGGTAGATCCCACCCAACAGATTTAGCCTAGAGATAACACCCCAGAGAAAGAAAAGGGCACACAAAGTTAAAGTGGAATTATACAGCAGGCAGGAAAACGTTGGAGCAACAACACAATGGAGAGAATTTCTATTGGTGCAGGTGGAGCCCATGTGATAGGTAAGCCTGCAACAGTTACCCTGATGGGTGCATCCCAAAAATTATAAAAGAGAACATTAAGAAGTTAAGCAAGATGAAGTAGAAGTGTAGAGGTAGCCTGAAAAAAACAGCGGCGAGCTTAACCATTAGCGGAAGACTTAATTGGGAAGCCCCCACATTTACATCAAAGCCCACTGAAGCTAGCGTGAAAAGAATACAAGGTAGCAACTAGAGGAGCGCTAACTGAGAGAGAGTTTGTACATGAATAAGCGAGGAGTCATTAAATTTTTATAAAGGAAATATGGTGCAAAACAAGGTTGTAGGACCCTTCTCTCTCCTCTCTGAAAATGGGACACATGGTAGTGTATTATTGACCTAGATGACGAAGGATTATGATGTTAGAACTAGCAAATGGGAGCATCACATGTGGCAGCCATATTAGGTGTTTTTGGGTACCTGAATGGACGATTTCTGGGTGACACATGTCACAAATCATAGGCTGACACATAGCACAAGTGATGTCATCATGACATCATCCCACTGATAAGACTATGAAAGGTCTTGGAGTGGCACAAAGGAAGATTAACGACATGATTGGGCATCGGGGATGACCTAGGCATGTCAGATTTAACCTATCCTAGAGATATTTTCTATTGGCTCTTGCTATTGCAGGAGGACCCCATCGGCATAACTCATCCCGTAAGGAAGACCCTGGTGGATTATAAAGGGGCATAGGATTATTGTTCTTGGTGAAGAGAACCACGAAGGTGGTTCCATGTTCGGAAAAATAATACCAAGGGCGTAGAGGTTTTCCAAAGCAAAATAATCCCTCACATGCTTAAAAAGACTCTAGCACCTTAAGGTTTGAGTAGTGTCACAACACTGAGTCCTATGGTGGACAAGAGGCTAAGCACAACCACGAGAGGAGATATACTTAAAAATTGTCGCAAATTTATTTTGGCAAGCGTAAGCACTTGGGTCCAAGACTTATATGGCACCAATGTTTAGCAGTGACGTTGTATTAAAAGGCTTTGGTCCTATGTTTAAAGTATTATGGAATGAATACTCAACAGCTATATGTGTGGCAATTCTTTGGAATAAAGCCTTTGTGCCATAACTAAAGGCCTTGGATGAATGATTTAGCATCTTGGTTTGGCAGTGTGGCAATATCTTGCATGGTCATTTGAGTTGACAACTATTTAGATAGCATGTTATGATTAATAGATCCTTTGGGCTAACAGATGAATGAGTCAGAAACATGTGATAGTTTAGTGGCACTATTTTGTAGTTAAGCCAAACATAAGAGTAAAATGCTAAATGCATGAATGAGTTGGAAGTAGTTAATAGGAAGAGTTAGCATTTTTGGTAAAACTCAAGGTTTTCCATAAATAGAAAATCCCAACTAAATTATGTAAAATGCCCGAATGAGAAAAATTAGAAGAAAATTTCACAAATTGAGCCCAAAACTGTAGATCAAGTATTGAGAAGTTAATAGAACATACAGAAGACTGAAATGAACATGAAAAAGGAAAAAATAAGGATTCATGCAAGTATACAAGAAAATAATTGAAGCAAAAAATATAAGTCCATAATTATTTAAAAGTATAGTTAGAAATTCCAAATCAGAAAGTGGATAAATCCCACATGTGACAGAGAAACTGTACCTAGCATGGAGACCATATTTCATACAGATAATTGTGCAAGCAATGAAATTTATGTTATAGCATTATAAATAGGATGAGGAGAGGAGGTACCAGATATTGGCGACGAAGAGCTGGAAGTCCTATCGATTAACTGTGGATCGTGCCCGACCAGATCCTCCTAAGAACGAGGTTCGCCATCCATCTTCTGCATGTCAATCATCCCTTTAGTCGTACCTTGTTTCTCTTATGCCATATTTATGCTAGTCCCCATATTCTCCATGCTCTTCTCCATGAGCTTGTGCATAAGTTATAGAAGGGTACATGTGATCATGATGTCGAATAACACCTCATAGAAAATGGTTTGGTTAGATTTAGGGATAGGTTGTAAGTGCCAAAAAATAATGATCTCAAGAATCTTACCATGAGGAAATTCCACGCTAAGTCATATTCAAGTCACTCATGATATCAGAAGACATTGATAGCGGTGAAGAAGTTCTACTATTGACCGAATTTGAAGAAGGAAGTGGTAGAGTTTGTGGCTAATGCTTGAATTGTCAACAGGTAAAAGCAGTCTAGTGTACACATACAAATGAATTACTACAGTTGATTATGATTCCAGAGTGGAAATGGGACGTCATTTCCATGGATTTGATTACAAGTTTGCCAAGGACATCCAAACAACATGTTTCTATTGTGGATGTGGTTGAAAATGGTAGCACACTTAATTCTAATAAAGTCTACCTACTCTGCTAATGATGTAGCACATGTATTCATTAGAGATGTGGTGATATTGCATGGTGTTCAAAAGAAGATTGTGTCAAACATGGTTGCTAAGTTTACCTCTAGATTCTGGAAAGAGTTATTTTTAGGTTTGGGTACAAAGTTGGCCTTCAACACAACTTATCATCCGCAAACAAATGGACAAACAGAGAGGGTCAAAAGGATAATGAAGGACATGTTAAGGATGTATGTGATTCATCAGCAGAGAAAGTGGGAAGAATACCTTCCACTGGTTGATTTCACTTACAACAATGGGTATCAGGAGTCCCTGAGGATGAGTATGTTTTCGACATTTTATGGGTGGAGTTGTAACGCTCCCATCAATTGGAGTGATCCAGTGCATAGGGTATTGATAGGACCAGACATATTGGCAAATATGGAACAGGAAATTCAGGTTATCAAAAAATATTTAGAGGTAGCACATGATAGACAAAAGAGTTATGTAGATTAGAACACGATGTTTAAGGAGTTTCAGGTTGGGGAAGAGGTGTACGGGAGCATTAAGCCCAAGAAGAGATCATTAAGGATTGGATCATGTGCCAAGTTGACACCTCAATTTTGTGGGCCTTTTGAGATTCTTGAGAGGATTGGACCAGTAGCCTATTGACTTACACTACCTCTGACATGAAATCCCATGATTTTTTCCATGTGTCATTGCTTAAGAAGTATGTTGAATATGTTGATCATGTGATTGACTCATCTGTATTGCAGGTGGAGCTAGAAGGAAAATTTCAGCTGGAACCTTAGTGTATTTTGCAAAGAAATATTCTCATGCTCCAGAATTGGGCAATCGAGTAGGTTAAAGTGCAGTGGAAGCACTTTGGGCTCGATGAAGCTACACGGGAGATGGTTGATTAGATGTGGGCTATGTATCCTTCTCTATTTGCTAGTTGAGTGGATGCCTTTTGGTATATTTTTTGGTGTGGTGTTTCACTATGTGTATATATGTATATGGATGTAAATATGGTCATGAGATGTGTTATAAATCTCCAATAAGTGGTATAAGTTTCATGTGGTTATGGTTTTTACGTTGTTATGATTTTCGTGTTGGTTTGCTTTTCAACATGTTTATCATTGTAAATACTATGTCAAGCTAAGTTATAAATCTACATGGGCAGTATGTTTTTCTTCTCAATGGTTTCATTGGTTATAGGTGTCATTGAACACCGAGGACAGTGTTCCCCCAAGGGGAGGGTCCTGTAACAACCCTGGTCAAAAATCTATGTAATAAAGTTAATAAAGGAAAAATAATAACCAAGGTCATGGGACACATATTCCAACATGAATGTTGGGAAAAACATCCTAGTGTGGGCATTCATTTTGGTTTATTATGGCTAAGGAAATTGGAAAAGCCTTTGGAAAGGAAAGAGGCATTAGTTGAGATTTTATTTATGAAAATAATGGAAAATAAGAGAAAAGGAAGGCGAAAGGTCATAGATTGCATGTGAGGAGGAAAATGAAGGAAAAATAATGGAAATTGAAGAAAATAAAGGCCGCATTAATAAAAAGGATTTTGAGGATCAATTCACAACCTTTTTGTCAGTTTAGTTTTAGAGCTCTATCCCTATTCTCTCTATTCTCTCTACTCTCTCATTCTCTCATACACTTAGAGTATTCTTGGAGAACTCTAGCATTGGAGGAAGGAAGGACAATTAAGAACAAGAAAGCATAGGGAAGCAAAGATCAAGCAAGGAAGAGCAAGATCAAGAAGCTACAGTGGGATTACTTGTAGGTATCGAGTTGCATGTATGATTTTCTTGCTAGTTCTGGCATGCATGGTACATGCATGTGTGTTCTCGGTTCTCTTGTTGTCATGGGAATGGGTTTTTCTAGGTGTGACAGTGGTTTTTAGTGTTGCCTTTCCATTTCCATATAATCATGGTATGATGGGGTTTTTCTTACTTGGTTGAGCTAGATTTCCAAATGGTTTCGAAATTGAGTGGGGTGGTCTTAGGAAATCACAAGGCCTAGGAATCCCTTGAACAATAATGGTGGGATACCAAATAAAGCCTAATTGTGAATGCTTTCTTGCGGCCTAGGAATCCCTTGACCAGTAATGGCAGGATACATGGTAAAGCCTAGAGGGTAGAGATGGAAAAATCCTCATGGTTTAGGTGGAGAGATTTGGAGGCATCCATGCTTGTTTAGGCCTAGTGATCCCTTGACTGGTATATGGTGGGATTGCGGTAAATCCTGTAATGTATGTTTATTGTTTAGACCTAGGAATCCCTCGGTAGGATACACGATAAATCCTGAGGAAGCCTTGGTGGGTTTTGCTGTGAGTCCCACATTCATGCTTAGAATATGGCACGAGGGTGATTGGCTGAAAAAAATATTTGGTTCATCCCAATCTATGGTCGGGTGTTATGTGGCAATCCATGACTCTGGCAATTGCTGACTTGGTTGGATTTTCATATGATAATAAGAGATATTTTCCTCTTGTGTTTTATGTGTAAAAGTACTTATTATTATGTGGCTTAAATGGTTGTTCTATTGTAATTATTTTGTTGGTTATACACATGGTTTATGACATTTCTTAGTCATGTCTCTCATAATGTTTTGATTAGTAAATGAATGAATGATGAATGTATGACCTAATAGATTATATTTCAACTATTATGAGGGGGCATCACTCCTTCTTGACGATTCTAAGATAATTATGAGACACCTATGTTCATATATGTTGTTATGACCCGTAGATTACATATTCATGATGTGTTTGAAGGAAGGTCTGACAAGGTTTTTAGGGGTCAAGTCAAGTCCTTATTTACATTTTCACAATTGTAGCCTTGTTTCATTGTTATTTATCATTTTCTGGAAGTCTCGTGGACTTCTGGGCAGAGGCCTGATCCCTAGCCCTAAAAAAGTGACTCAGAATCCTGGGTCACTGGCATAGAAATGTATGAAAAATACTATCGTCGCATGGGTGGCTTGTCATGGGAGAAGATTGATGCTTTCAGTCACTTAGGGGGTTTGTCATGGGAGCGACTAGGGGTTTGGTCCAGTAAAAAACTAAGTTGGCTTAGGGGTTGAGCACCTATAGTGGTTGGTTGGCTCTTGCGGATCCTGTACCACCCAAGGAAGGTCTGTAAAGTGGTTTTCCATCGGTTCCACTTCCTTAAGGTGATCTAGGAGGTCGAATCATATCATATTAACTCTTTGTGATATGTTTACCTTGGTAGGCAGGTAACTTTGGTAAATGTGGGAGGAGGGTGTTACATCTTCCTTCCTCAATATATAACCCCCAATATATTATGTCATTTTTACTCAATATATATCCCCCAATATTAACCCACCTGATATGGTATTTCTCCCCCGATGAATCCCCATGTTTTGTAGGGCATTTATTCCTTTTGGAAGCTTCACTAACTCCCAAGTCTTATTTTTCAACAAAGAATCCATTTCCTCCTCCATTGCTTTCTTCCACTTTTCACTACTTTCCTTCACAAGATTCCTAAAACCAATTAGGTTCTCCTTCATTAGTTAGCAAAATATAATTTGAGGGGGGATACCTTTGTGAGAGATTTGGGGTCTAGTAGAATTGTGAACCGACTGTGGTGGTGATTTTTCCACTTGAATCTCTTGTAATGGTTGTGGCAAGTTTTCTTCTTCTCATGGTCCATCATGTTCTTGAGTTTTTTTTGTCAGATTCTTCCAATGGTGGAATATTTTTTTATTGTTATATACACATGTCAACAATTTTCTTGACCTTTGTTTCACCTGCAAGCCTTTTATGCATCTCAAATTCATTAAATATTACATCCCTTCTTCTAAAAATTTTGTGATTAATTGGATCCCATAAATGGTAACCAAACTCACCATCCACATATCCTATAAAAACACACTTCCTTGATTTCTCTGATTTGCTTCTATTCTCTTTGGGAATATGCATAACTGCTTCACATCCAAAAACAAAATAGGTGAGAATAATCTACCTTTTTACCTGTCCAAAATTGTTCATAAATAGCATCGTTAAGGACTGTAGAAGATGAGTGATTGATGAGGTAACAAGTTTTCCTTACTTCTTCTGCCCAAAAATTCTTTTCCAATTTGGAAATTGACAAATACTCCTCACCTTCTCCATAATAGTGTGATTCATCCTTTCTGTAGTACCATTTTGTTGTGGAGTACCAGGCACAATCTTCTCATGTTTAATGTCAAACTTATTACAATTATTCTTGAATGCATTATAGCAATACTCCCCACCATTATCGGTTCACAAACGTTTGAGAAATTTATTAGTCTCCCTTCTAACAACAACATGAAATTTCTAAAATATCTCAAATACATCACCTTTAATTTTCATAGGATAGGCCCAAACCTTCTTAGATTCATCATCTATGAATGTAACAAAATATGAGGCTCCTCCTAAAGACTTAAGATTCAATGGCCAAAACACATCATAATGTACTAATTCTAACATTTTTTTTTCCTTTCATGATCACCTCTCATAAAAGAAGCCCTTCTTTTCCTACTGCAAATACAATGTTCACAAAGATCAAGTTCATAGGATTTCAAATCTATAACTATATTTTTACCAACAATAACTTTGAGGCCCTTTTCACTCATGTGGCCCAAGCGCTTATGCCATAACTCCACCGATTTTTCCTCTTTTGTAATAAAAAACTGCATCTGATATCTCTATTGTTTCCCTCATTGCATACAAGGTTCTTGTCTGGATCCTTTAGCCAACACCAATTACCCTTTACTAATTTTATAGCCACCTTTCCCAAAGGTTGTGAAGTAGCCTTCATCATCCAATCGTCCCATAGAGATCAAACTCATGCGCATCTCTGAGGTCATGCCTAACCTATTTCAGCAAGATACCTTGTCCATCGTTTGTCTTGATTCAGAGATCTCCCACTCCAACAATATTACAAAAATTATTTTTTCCTAAATGTACTCTACCATGATCAACTTCTTCGTATGTAACAAATTTATTTTTACAAGGGGTCACATGTTTAGATGCTCTAGAGTCAAGTACCCAATCAATGCTACTGCTAGAAATATATAAACAAACTTCTTCTACTGAAACAATAAACTTCTTCTTCTTCTTCTTCTCACCTTCCTTTGTATTGCTTGATTTTTTATTTGTGTTGATTGATTTATGTTCCTTCTTCCAAAACTAACAATCCTTTTTCTTATGTCCCACTATTCCATAGTGAAAACAGGTGAGTCTTCTTGTTCTTGATTTTGATCTACCTCTTGATTTTGAATGCTCGTCTACCACGTTCAATTTTCCTTCCACGATCAACTAATACGAGAGCTTCTTCTCCCTGGTTTTCTGCAATTGATTTGTGACACAACCCCTTGTTCATTATACTGCTACTGACGTCATCAAACTTCAACACACTTCAGGGTCCCTACAGGGTGTTGAAGTGTTGATAGCTACTATTAAATTCTCCCTATTCAACATAGAGAACAATAATAAGATGGCTCTAATCTCGTCATCCAAAATAATTTTGTGAACGACAAGCTAACTTGTAATTATATTAAACTTGTTCAAATGCTGCCCCATTGAAGGGCCTTCGTTCATCTTGCGATAGTACAACTTCTTCATTAAGAAGAATTTGTTCGATGTCGTGTTCTTCTCATATAGATCATGCAACATTTTCCATAATCCCTTTGTTGTCTTCTCTCCAGGGATGTTAAAATATACACGTTCTTTGGCAAATACTAAGAGATTGTAGTGATGGCTTTTCTGTCCAACTTATTTTTATTTCATTATTCCTCCATCATGGATGAGGACTTCTTCCCTACTCCCTCAACAGAGAAATATTGATCCTTTAAAATCAATATGTCCTCCATAATTGAACAATAAAATATTCACCACAGAGAAAACAAGATTTAATATAAAAAAATTACTCAGGCACAATGTGGTTTACTTGGAAAATCCCGTTTTCTAAAAAAGTCATCAGGAAAGAGTTTAGTAAATTTTTATTATCACCATGAAAATCTTTATACATTTCACTCACACCCCTATATATACAAATATTTGGGAAAAAACCATAAAAAGTTTAATAATTTTTTATTATCACCATAAAAATCTTCATACATTTTACTCACACCCCTATATATACAAATATTTCCATAAGTATTAACATATAACAATGTTTGTAATAGCATTGATTTGCATAAATTATTAATTTTTGAAAACTAAAGAAAAAGTCACCAAAATCTCTCCAAACTTATTAATCATAAACACAAAATGTTAAAATAACTTACTTATTGTATATTTTTTTGAATTTTCTTAAAATTCAATTATTCAAAATTAATATAAATAGATAATAATTATTTACATCATC
>APFE030121929.1:2090-31571 GCA_000404065.3 Pinus taeda | reverse complement strand
CCTATTGTCCCCATATTGTTATTACTGTGTGCCATAGAATCCCTCTATTGTTATTTTTGTGGCTTTATATTATTATTGTTAGGTCGGCTGGGTTATATTGTGACTCCTTAGACTCCTATATATAGAAAGGAGGTTTTGTCATTTGTATCATCCAAGAATTGTTCATTTATGTAATGTAAAGGAGGTTGCCCCCTCGAAGAGGCTGAATTCTAAGGTGTTGATCTATCTTTTCTATCTTTTCTTGAGCTGGTTTCATAACAACAAGGCATGCCTTTTGGTTCAGCTAGTTCTGTAGGTTACTTTGGGCAGCCTAGTGCCTTCGAAAATCCAAGCCAACCTTTTTAGAACTTTGGGAGTTCTGCTAGTCTGGGTGGAACTCCCAAGGTCCTCCTAGGCTTCCGTTTCTGGCAACTTTGAACTTGCCAGACCTCACAAAGTTAACAAATGATCCAATCAAATATAATCCGGCCTGGCCTCCAGTCCCAACCAAACTCCCTTCGAACATTCCAAAATTCGAAGGGAAGAGCGGTGAGGACCCAGGCAACCATGTCACCACATTCCATTTGTGGTGCTCGTCGAACTCCCTTATTGATGATTCAGTTAGGTTGAGACTTTTTCGGTGCACCTTGACTGGTAATGCAGCCAAATGGTATATAGAGTTTCCAGGCATCAGCTTTACATCTTTTGCTGACTTAGCTAATATTTTCTTAAATCATTTTTGACCATATTCAGGAATGGAGATGGAGAAAGAGGCTCATTAAAGCCGAAATCCCTTCGGAGTACCGTCTTGAATGGGTTTTGAAATCTTTACAACTTGAGATCTCTAAGGATGTTTTGATGTCCAGAGTTTACTCCAAGGAGCAAGATATTTTTAGGGTCCAACAATTAGAATTGATCTACTCTCAGTCTGGGATCCTACAAGAATACTTGCCAGATGCTCCTGGGTTGAAGGTTGACATAGCCAAGTCGAAGCCAGGTCCCCATGGGGACGGTATTGTTGGATTGGTAGACACGAATGCAGTGAACTTGTTGAGCCAGTTGCAGTAGTTGTCATTGCAAATTGCTTCAAACAACCAAGTCACATCGTCTACTACTTCGTCTTCCCAACCCTCTTCGATTAATGCCATCCAATTTGATAACCCCAAAGGAAATCAAAACTCCAATGGGAAAAAGAAAGGAAGAGGTAAGAAAAATAATCAGGATGGGAAGGCTGACACAAATAAATCCGGAAATAATGCTGGTAGGGGTAGAAATAAGTCTAAAAAGAAAGTCAAGTTTCCATGCAAGTTGTGTAGTAGAGACCATTTAACTCATCTCTACCCGAAGATTCAGGATGCTTAGCGCTTGTTAGGGCAGCAAGGGGTTTCTAGTTCTCAAGCTTTGTTAACCAACCCTTTTCCCCAAGGGCAGCAATTGCTTGCTGGCGCGAGTTCATATCCTGGTACCTCCTCATGGGGCAGCCAGGAAGGGGAAAAATCATCGAACGTTTTCATGATCGGTTCTAATGTACATGTGGTTAATCAGTCACATGATTACGGTGAAGCTGAAACTTGCAAGGAAAAAACTGCTCCCAGAAATACCAAACTTCATATTGAGCGACCCTCTCTTGAGATTATACCACGGATACCGAAGGGTTCTGCTAAACGCGCGACTATCAATCCTAACGCTAGGGCCACCCAGAATTATTCCATTGTGGAGGATCTAGCCCAGATTCCATGTGCCATGTCCACTTTAGAGGTTCTCCAGTCGTGTTTGGATCCACGAAGTTCTTTACGCTCAATAATTGGGGCAGTTGATCCAACCAACTTTTTAGTGCTCACTTTTGACATGTTAAATGTCAAAAAGCGACTCCCTCATCACATGGTTTTCCAGATAAAGTCTACATACTGAAAGATTAATATTTTTTGCACCGTTATTGATGAAGGAGCTTCCACGTGCATCATGTCGATGTCTTGCTGGAAGGCCATTGGATCTCCTTCGGTTGTTCCTTCACCTACTCTTTTGACTGCGTTTGATGGGCATTCTCACAAGCCACATGGGATTATCCCGGCCTTTCCTATATGTGTTGGAGGAAAGGTCGTCAATGTTGAAGTAGAGGTCATAGATGCTAACCTAGAATATAATCTCCTCTTAGGAAGGAATTGGGTATATGAGATGGATGTCATCATTTTGACTCTATTCCGTGTCATCTGCTTTCCTCATGAAGGGAAAATTGTTAAGGTTGATCAGTTGGATTATTATCCAATTGATCCTCAAGCAACTACTGACTCTACTATCCCCTTAGTGGATGACCCTTTCCCACCTACGGAGAATCTAGGAGTTGGGATGTATTCCTCATTGATGGGTACCTTTGAGTTTCCCTCTCCTATCACTCGAATCAATGTCGTTTCATCATCCAAGGAGTCTCCTCGAGAAGGGTTCTTCCGAACTCATTATTTTTTGGACCCTTGGACCTTGCCTTCACCTATGAACACATTAGATGAAGGACAAGTAAATTGAATGGCATCCCCTATGTCTACATCTGAGCTTAGATATCATTCTATCATTAACTCCGCAGACGACCACTCTGCTCCTTCTTTCGAAGAGGAGTTTGAGGGTTATGTGGCCCCGGCTTGGGCTTTTGATTCCACCTCCTCCTTGGACTGCTTAGATACGGTTTTACCTTCTGAAGAAGCAATCCTTGAAGTGATGATGGGTGTAGATCGATCTTGGGAAGACTTACACTATCATTCATATTTCCTTCCTCCATTGTAGGAAGTGGAAGCTAGGTTCTCCAAGCTATTCACTAGTGATGTTTGTAAGATATCAAATCCTTTGGCTCTAGCACACTTTCATGCCGAAGGTAATATGTCGGTGATCTCAAAAACGATATCTATAAACATCTCTAGGGACCCTAACGTGATTGAGAATCTCTTCATTGGAATTGAATGTTCCCCTGAAGAAGTGCAAATTTACACTGACCTTTTCAAAGAATTTCGAGATGTATTTGCTTGGTCTTAAGAGGAAATGCCTGGCATAGATCCTTCTATAGTTCAGCATGAGATCAAGACGTATGAAAATGCTAAGCCGTTTCGTCAAAGACTTCGACCGGTTAATCCTAGGAAAGCAGCAGATGTTAAAGCCGAAGTAGAGAAGCTGCTCAAGGCAGGTTTTATATACCCTGTTCCTCTTACCGATTGGGTTTCTAATCCAGTCCCTGTACATAAAAAGCAAGGAACAATCCTAGTATGCATCGACTTTAGGGACTTAAACAAAGCTTGTCTGAAAGAAAATTACCCCACGCCATTCATTGATTAGATTATTGACGAGTGTGCAGGTAATGAGATTTTTTCCTTCATGGATGGTTTTTCTGGTTATAATCAAATTTATATCCATCCTGAAGATCAACATAAGACAGATTTTATATGTCCCTGGGGTATCTTTGCATACAGAAAGATGCCGTTTGGTCTCAAAAATGCTGGAGCCACGTTCCAGTGGGCCATGTCATATGCTTTCCATGACATCAAACATATCATCGAAGCATACTTGGACGATCTCGCTGCTCATTCTCGAAAAAGAACTGATCATCCTAGTCACCTTCGAATGGTTTTTGAGCGATGTCATTTTTATAAAATCTGGTTGAATCTCAACAAGTGCGTTTTCGCAGTTACGTCTAGTCGGTTGTTAGGGTTCATCATTTCAAATGAAGGGATTAGAGTTGATCCCTTCAAGGTAGAGGCGATAGTCCAGTTGCCTCCCCCGTCCTCCATACAACAACTTCAAAGTCTTCAAGGGAAGGCTAATTTCTTAAGACAGTTTATAGAGAACTATGCCAAGATCACAAAAGGGTTTATGCTTTTACTCCACAAAGGGGTTCCATTTGTGTGGGACGACTTTGCGCAGTGGTCGTTTGATGCTTTGAAAAAGGCATTAGTCTCTGCCCTGCTTTTGAGTCCACTGGATTATGGTAGGGACTTCCTTTTATATCTCGCTATAGCAGAATCAACCATTGGTATGGTTCTCTTTCAGGAAGACGATGATCTCATAGAGCATGTGATTTATTACTTGAGCCGAGGCTTGATAGGTCCTAAACTTCGCTATTCTCCGGTCGAGAAGTTGGCCTTGGCAGCTGTCCACGCTGTCCAACGGCTTCGTCATTATATTCTGCTACGCAAGACTTTTGTCTTGGCAGCATTCAATCTATTTCAGTTTGTCCTCAGTAGGCGAGTGATTGAGGGCAACTATAATCGATGGATTGTCATTCTACAAGAATTTGATCTCGAGTTCTTATTCGCCAAGTCCAAGAAATATATGGTTTTTTCCGAGCTAATTTCCGAGCTGTCTTGTGGAGAGGATACTGTTTACGAAGAAAATTTTCCCAACGAACACTTATTCCTCATCTCTTCACTCAACCCTTGGTATGGAGATATCATTGTTTATCTCCAGACTTTGAAGTTTCCCTCTACTTTCTCTAAGGATGAACTTCACAAATTACGTCACCTCACTACAAATTATGTCATTATTGGTGATACATTATATCGTCGGGGGATTGATTCAATCCTTCGGCGTTGTTTAACCTTAGAAGAGGCAGAGTCTGTGCTAAATGATTGTCACAACGGAGCTTTTGGTGGTCATCTATCAGGGCTTGCTACAGCTCAGCGTATCTTGCGTGTCGGCTATTTTTGGCCTTCGCTCTTCAAAGATTGTGTTGAAGCAGTCAAATGCTGTCACCCGTGCCAAGTTTATACATGGAAGATGCATGCACATCCAGCTCCTCTTTTTCCCGTTGTCACTATCGGTCCCTTTACTATGTGGGGTATTGATTTTACAACTTGTCATACGCCTTCACCAGCGAATCACAAGTATATTATCTTGGCTGTAGACTACTTCACGAAGTGGGCCGAGGCCATGCCCACTTATAAAAATGATAGTGAGACAGTGGCATTGTTCCTTTTTAATCAGATTATCTCAAGGTTCGGTATCCCAAGAGAGATTTTCACTGACCATGGCAGTCATTTCCATAATCAACTAATGTCCGAATTGGCTCTCAAACTAGGTTTCTGGCAGGAAAATTCGTCTCCTTATTATCCTCAGGCCAATGGACAGGTTGAGGCAGTAAACAAAACTCTTAAGATGATCCTGCAAAGGACAACTGATAAAAATAGATCCAATTGGCATCTTATGTTATATCCAGCTCTATGGGCATATCGAACCTCCATTAAAATAGCTACAGGTTTTACACCTTTTCACTTAGTTTATGGGTTGGAATCTATATTTCCTGTCGAATGTGAAATTCAATCTCTTAAGTTAGCTATTGAGCTCCTTCCAGAGACCTCTCGTCTCAAAGAGCACCTCCTTCACTTGGAGCATCTTGATGAGCAGCGTCGAGATGCAGCCACAGTAAACGAGGCTGACAAGAAAAGGGTTAAAACCCAGTATGATAAAGTTGTCCGTCCTCGTGTTTTTTCTGAAGGTGACCTCACCTTGGTCTATGACCAAGATAAGGACACCTTGGGGGTAGGAAAATTCAAACCCATGTGGTACGGTCCCTTCATAATTAAACGAGTTTTAACAAAAGGGTTGTATGAGTTAATCGATTTCGAAGGAAACAAATTGGCAGAACCCCGAAACGGCTCTACCTTAAGAAGTACTTTGCTTAAGTAGAAGCTAGGCAATGGATTCTTTGTAAATTATGTATATTTGTACATATTTTGTCGAGAGTTTGTGATATCAACACTTTTTGGTCTGCCTTGGCAGGTGTTGATGGATGACTTGGTTTATTTTGGATTCGCCGATGGTGCTAGTCGGCACATTCAGAATCTCACTTCCACATCTTGGGTACTGTATCATCCAACTGGTCAATTGATGGTATCAAGGGGAGTATGCATCAGTCCTGCTTCAAACAATATGGCTGAGTATACTTCCGTCATTAATTTGCTATCTGAGGTAAGTTCTCACGAAATCGACTCGTTGGTAGTTTATCTTGATTCATAATTGATAGTGTCACAATTAAAAAACATTTAAGGGTGAGGTTGTTGCAAAGATAATTTACTTATATTAATTATTTGAATATTCGAAGATCTCATAATTGGTTAGCAGATTCTATCGCTAATCAAGCATTAGACTGGCACATCAATCATTCATCACAATAAATTAAGCATCAAAAAGTCAAACTATATATATATATATATATATATATATATATATATATATATATATATATATATATATATATATATATATATCATAAAGCGACTCGTGTACATAAGTCTGTTAAAAAATATACAAAATTGGGACTCAAATGCCCATAATCATGTCCACTATGTCTAATTCCCTGGCTCAGGATGAGCGGCTAAGTAGGCAACTAATACATTGTCTACATGCCTAAAAGTGCGGACCCAGTCACGTGGCATGCCAACCACATGACGCTGCATCTCTATAGGAAGGTCCTCTACCGCCGCCATCGACACTCAGTAGGTCAGCCTCACCAAATGTTGCTAAACAATGTGTAGAGTTCGCTCTATGGCTACAACCACCTCTTCGGCCCCTTGGCCGCGACGCTTTTGCCATGGGAACTCATCTGGTCGTCTAAGCCCAATATCTGGAACATGATCATTATATTAGTCATTTGAATCCTATCAAAAAAAATTTCAGATTTCATTATTATATTTGAAAAAAAAAATTAAAAAAATCATAACATCAAAAATCACTTACCAATGTCGCCCCATGCTGCGATCAGCGGTAATGCTAGATCAGGATCTCCTCGGAAATCCAACCTGGCATAGGGGTAGTCATCAATGGCGATGATCTACTGATCCCACCAGGAAAATAATTCGTCGTCAAAAGCATTCCGTGGGACCTCCCCACCTCCCAGACGTTTCATTAGGTCAGCCCACCTACCCATTCGAGGATCTCGTGGGGTGCTGATTGAAACTGGTACTCTGGGATGAAGTGCAGGGACTCTCTCGAAGAAGAAAGAACACAAAATAGTCCCATAACCGAAGTTTTTGGTCTGTCCTCTCTTGATAGAAGTGAGTTGGCTTTTCATGCTAGCCACAAGAGGAGTACACCAATCAAACATAGTGGTGAGACAGTCAACTGCCACACTCATGTTTAGCGATGATGCCTGATGCAGAGAAGTGGATCTGTTAACTCAATCTATGATGAACAGGATTATCCTCAATGGTAGACTCGCCACATGTGTGATGGAAATCTAACTTCTGACTTTCTTCGGATGTCCCGGGCAATATCTGTACATAGTCCTTGATCGAGAGACTGCTCCGTGTTCACCCCCGGGAATGTACTACCTCTCCCCTTCAGGAAAGGCCCGTGAAATAGATATCTTCCACTTCTATCCTGAGTGGCATCTGGTCAATAATAAAAGAATCCTCCTCGATGTTCCAGTAATCAAGAAGCATCTCGAGCAGACGTGTGTTTGCTTTCATATTTGGTAATTTGAAGAACTTGAGCAAACTGCATCCCTGTAATGCATCCAAAGCCTCTGGACTTTTCATAACTTCTTCATCTACCGCGGTATGCTCTCTTTCTCGCCAGGTGACTATCATCCTAAAAGAAAAATCAATTTGAACCGTTAGATTTTATGTTTGAAAATTCTACGGCGTATACGCGGGTCCCTTTACACATAGTCACGTGTAGGGCCCGCGTGTACGCGGGTTACATATTACCAACCCGCGTAGATGCCACGGAGAAAGTTTTGGCAAAAAACTCAACGGTAAAACATTAATCAAAAATTCTAAAACTAGTCACAATCAATTACAAGATAAGAATGAGAGTTACCTGGAGATTTTGGAAGAATTTGAACGGTTGAATTTGGTGTATGGGAAGTTAGCTCCTTTTGCTCCACTTCTTTGCTCTCAAACTCAAATGGTGAAAATGCTGAGTCCAAAAACCTTTTTATAAGCTTTGAAAATGTCAATTTTTTTCAAAATTGTTTGATCTCATGTAACTTTTAACTTGGGAGCTTGGAATGTCGAGAATGGCTTGATTTTTAGGACATTTTGGATGTTTTCGATAGTTTCGAGACGATTTCATGACTGCTGACCCATCATGGCAGGTATCGTTTTCTCACTAGCATATAGGTTAGGGAAGCCATTTTTTCCATTGCATTATGCATACTAGCCTCCATATGTCGATACACTTGCCATAGGGTCGATCCCATTGTGTTATGGTTCGCAAACCATCTTCACTCGCTGATTCTTTAAATCATGACACGATGGTAGAGCCATCCTTTACATGGGCATCCTAGTTAGCACCTCACTGACATTTGTTGCCCACGCTGCTCCGATTTGAGTAGGCTCGGGAGTCCTCTGTAGTCCTTCCATGACTTATATGATGAAGACTCATTCCTCTTTGCTTCTTCATTTTGTTCTGGCCTTATACCCTAGAGGCTCCTTTGTGTTGAGTTATACTACTGCATTGCATTTTGACTATCTTCACCTTTTGGCCTTAAGCCGGCTTCACTTGGACTCGTGTTTAAGCCAAATTTTGACCATGACAACTACAAATTCAAACTTGCATACCTTTGACCTATGCAGCTTGACATACCTTGACCCTTGGAAGGAACACACCTTTGAGTGTCTCTGGCCAGTTTTCGCCTCCATGCATCGAGCATAGGAATGTTCCAATCCCGGGAACTAGATCATATGCTTCGCTGACACTTATTCTATCCACTTTACTATAGCATTCTTTTATTCTTTTTCCAGCTTTAAAGAAAAAGACAAAAAAATTTATATATTCCAAAAAGAGCGGGAACGGGACAGTATTTCCATTTATTGTTGGCAGCTAGAGTCAGTCGTTCCGCCCTTGAACAAAGCACTTGAAACAAAGTCTCCTCCATTTGGGTGGGATTTAGTTTGACTTAGGTATGACTTAACCTTATTATTGAGTGAGTTCTCCCCCAATTGGTTATCTCTTCCAATCATATGGAGGGTTCATTTGTGCCTCCTGCGCAACGAGCTTATACAAAGTCATCATATGTTGCCACATAGTCACATTGAGTCGTGCTTTTGTTCAAGGGAAGTTAGCCTGAGTCGGCCTCTCTGCAGTGTCTCTTGACTTATTTTTTAGTCGACCATCACTGGTTGTCAGTGTTATGTCTATCATCACATCAGTTATATTGGTCCTTTACTCGTGCAGGTTTGAGAAGGTCTCCATTGACTTCTTGTTGGCGGGTCTTGTCCTTATCGACGACGACATCTTGCTCTGAGGATAGGCCTAGAGCTGCACCCTAGCCCTATTTTCATTATTGATAGGTCACCTTGTGCTCAGCATCGATCAGTATCATGGGTCTTTGACTGAGTGGTTTCCCTTGTGTTCGACATCAGCTTACATTATCACACATTCAGATTCGTGCAGTACCTTGGTTTCCATTTGAACCTATTGGTGGATACCTTGCCTCTGTGTCAGCTTTCATTATTGGTTGGTTCAGAGGGTTTATGTTGTGCACTAGCCACATCTTGTGTACGTCGGAAACGTAATTCGGTTGGGTTACTACATCTTTTTCATCCGATTCCTTCCACATTATTGGCCTACGGGTTACACTCGCGCTAGATTTATGGAGGATGCCTTAATGCCTTCCTTCTAGCGGATCTTTCCCTATCGACTTCGACTCATTGCTCTGGGGCAAAGGTCTAGAGTTAATTTGGTAGCACCTTGGGGTTTACAGTCATTAGTGGCAGATCCTTCACTATCGACAGTGGGAAACCATCATTGTCTCCTTATCAATAGATTCTTACAGGTGTTCGACTCCAGATCATCTATTCACACTTGTTGGATTGTACTGGGTACCTTGACGCTCATTATCATTATTGGTGAATAGTATCGCGTTTGTTAATGGTATACGTCAATGACTGGTAATCAAACAATTTCTCACATGGTCGACTTCAGATCATTTATTCCCATGTTGTAGAAATGTACCACGGTGGTTGGTGAATACCTCAGGTTGTATCAGCATTTGTTGCTTCACTTGACAGTTGCTCCTATTGCTGCTAGTAGATACCACTTCACCTTATATGTTGCAGTCATTCATGGCAACATTTTATATGCTGGCACCTGAGTTTGCAGCATAGTACCATCTTATTCCATCATGTTCAGTTGGTACTTTTTGGGATCAGTCTTTGATATCAGTGATCCGCTTCATCGTTCAGCATCATTGACATTCTTATATGTGACATTCAGACATGTACTTGTTCGATCATGATCAAATGATCCATTATGTATTTTCCAGTCATTTATACTTGTATACTTGGTGGATCCGCTTGTACTTGATGAGCAAACATGCTGTATTTTCTCTGACCATGGGTATGCCTACCTCAGATAGTGTTTCTTTCTGATCTCCTTTTGTGGCTTTTCAAGCTGAATTCTGGTGCAGTCCTTCTTAGTTTTCGATAGATTTCCTTTCCATGAACTTGCTTAATACATTTCAGCCATCATGTACCCCTTCTAACCTCATGTATTAGGGGGAATCTGTTATAGCTCCAAATCTCACTCTTGAGGTTTGTGATGCTGCACTCATGGCCTAGGGAAACCCCTCCTTCCAGACCTGGTCCCAAATTTAAAAAATAGTGTTTTATTCCCTATACACGACATTTCCCTGAGCTAAACGCGTGTATACGTGGGTCTGTGTATACCCAACCTGCGTATATGTTTAAAAACACTTAAAAAAATAAATCTCCATAATTTCGGGCAAAGATCACAGGTTTTACCTGTTGATTACCTGTTAGTGCCTGTGGCCCAACTATTCCCAATGAATTGCCAACTAAAAAAATACTTTGGGAGAAGTATAAAAGGGCTTCTATGGGAAGGCCAAAGGGAGGAGAGAAGAGAGAGAAAGATTACTATGCTGAGATTTCCCTGACTAGGTCTGAAGATTCTTGTGCCTCCTACACTTCCCCCATTCTACAAGAAACCCTTGTTTCCTTGTGTGTGTTGATGATTTCATACTACTTGAGATATCATAGAGTAAGTCATGGAAGGAGTTTGTCAAAGGCTTGAGACTAGACGAATCCGGGAGACAGTTCCGCTTGGACCATGAGAAAGGATGAATCAGGTGAAATTATCCCTTTTCTGTACTTATTTGTCTATAATAAAAGAAACATGTCTTTGTTCCTGATATAGATCTTCTTCATGTTATGATATTCATATTATGATTCATATGTGAATGGTTGTTTAATTGCATAACTAACTACCTTTCCTTATAATATGAAGATGGTTTCTTTATGATGTTTAGTCCATTTATTGTTGTACTTTCTTGAATTGATTGTTTTGCAGGTCAAAGGAGCAAAGGAACTCCAAGAAGGGTTTGGACCCTAGAAGGCTCTTCTCAAACGTAGGACCTCAGGTATGCCCCCTATCGTAGAGTTTGCTTATAGTAGCATTATGATTGTATGGAATGTGTTTATTTGCATAGACAACCTCCAGTCTGCTAGGGTATTCACCCAAGACCCTAGGGGAGTTTATCCCACAACATGTACTGATGTGGTTTGGTATCATTACTGATGAGAACATCTGGGTGTTGCCTTAGCATGAGATCTTCCATGATGTTTTCGATGAGAGGTGTGTAGCTTTAAGCATAACCAAGGTTGGGTATGATGTTGCTAGCATGGCTAGCTATGAGATAGGATAAAGAAGCTCTTTGGAGAGTCTTTTGAGTAGGTTCTAGATATAATATGGATATATTGCAATGACAAAGTGTGGGAACCGATTGGAAAAGAATCATGTATACAGTTGGGACTCAGATGCCTTCACATATTGAGACAATGCTATTCTATGAGACAATATTAGGCTTGTGTTTATTGCCTTCATGTGAGGGAGGATGAATATGGTATCCCTTTTGTGATATATATATTTTTGTTCTAATATAATATTTGATTTGATGTCCCATATGAACAGGAGACAAATTTCACTAAGACAATGATTACCAGATATGAGCATGATGATATGTTGCTGATCTACAAACAGAATCATTGATTGACGACACTAGGGAAACTCTTCCCCCTTGTTTGAGCTTTTATGATGTGGAAATGAGATGGAGGGATCTTGGGTTTGAGGGATATTTGGGCAATAGAATATCACCCATAGTTATTACCCATAGGGTTGGAAATATTTCTCCCCTATCTTGGTCTTTGTAGAGTATACCCCAGTTGGCATCATACCCATAAGACGGTTTGCTGGGATTGCCCCTCCTCGTATGGACAACAGGTTGAGGAGGCTTGGGTCATGTGATCCTTACCTTTTGGTAATTCGGGTGCCTAGCCCAAGCTTAGATTATGATGCAAGTGTTATACCACATGACTCTTAAGGGTCATTGTTGGGAAGATTGGTAGGTTATAGGATGGGTTGGGATGTTCACCCTTATATAGCCTATTTCTCGATATAAAGTTGTATATGTTTAGCTCCCCCATGATATTTCAGGTTGAGATGAGCTCCAATGTGATTTTTGGGGTGATATTTTCTCACCTATTAAGTTTCAGGTTGAGACTAAGCTCCCGACGTAGAGATATCCTCTCTGATGTTATTTTGGATTTAGTTAGCCTCTCCAATGTTGATTCGGGTCATAGATTTTTCTCACTGCTGATGTTTCCTAGGTAGTAGCATTGGACTCCCCACTGGAAGTGATTTCAGGTGGTAACTTAGGCTCCCCTTCGATTTCAAATTATTCTTCTTTTAGATTCAAGAATGTTCAACATATGAGCAAGGGCAATCAAGAGATAAGCAGGAATAAGAAATAGATGAATCAAGATGAACATTGATGATATGTGATGATGATATTCTTGATATTACATATGATTTGATAACAAGATACACATGACATGATGCAAGTGGAATTCCCCCTAGTTGAGAGGGGGTGTTAAAATTGGAAACTAGGGCCAAATTCCACCCTAGACAATTCATTTGATGGAGACAATGATTGCATTGAATTCCCCTTTTCGAGAGGTCAAAAAGCGACCTAAATATCACCAAATTTGGACACGGGAAATTTTGTTTTTGAATTATAAGCCCTCAAGTGCATATTTGATCAGGACGGCCCTAAAGCAAATCGGACACCCTTTTTAAGGCTATAAATATAAGTAACCTTAACCTCATTTGGACATTATCATGATACATTCTTGTATTCTCTTTCTTTTTTCTTGGCTCACACAAGTCTGAGACAGATCCATGGAGGAATGGGTTTGCATGAAGGTGAAATTGCAGGGTCCAAAGCTTGTATCACTATTTTAGGGTTTTGGGCCTCAGTCATAGGCATCTCACAGAGAGATATCGATTACAGTCACTTGGTGGCAAGCTCATTAGTGTGACTAAAGCATTTTAGTCACTTGCACAACATGTACTCCATGCAATTGGAAGTTAGGGTTTGATTTTTCAATTATCTAAAGTTTTTGCTTGTTGACTACAATCTTCGACAGTTAACTATAGACAGTGATAGTTCAATACATGATTCAGAATTAGGGTTTTGAGTATGAAAATTATTATGTTTATCTCATGGATTTTATTTAGTTTATATGGATACTTCTATGGATGAAGATATGGATCATTGTACTCTCTTTTGTTGAATAATTCAATGACAATCTAATATGTGTAGAATTTTCTCTACAAATTAGCTAGCTCACTGATATCATGTAGAAATTTCACCTGCAGATCCAATTGATATATGCAATGTACTAAAGCATAATACTAGGTCTACATCTACCATAAACTTTACAAAAGCTAATCAACCATGAGCAACATCAAGTATGAACACATATAACTGATAAGAAGGAATCAATCACACATAACATAGAATATATCACTGGGGAAAGCACCAATGTAAAACCCCAACACTGTATTATCAATCAAGTGGAGATCCTCAACAACATACAAAAATAATCAACTCAATAGCTATCTTGCTCTCTCTGTAATCAGAAGATGAAAATCATGGACTACCTAGGACTTAATATATAAGTTGTAAATTTCCCTAATCATACCTGCTGTCACCTCAGGTCCAACTACGCAGTCATAGAAGAAAATAGATTCCTTCCTCATGCAAGGAATACTTGCTAGAAATATCATAGCATCTGATAGTACAATGTCCCTCATCTAATCTCAATTGGGTCGTTGTTTGAACTGCCATGCATCAATTATTCATGAGAGAATACTTAGTTATCTAAAAATAATAGTTGTCACATGCATGCAAGCATCAACAAACTATATATCATTAACTTAACAACTTGTTAAATTAATCTAACTAGACATGACTAAGTTAAACTAAGTCAACTGATGCTCTCAATATAGAACTCATCCTTAATTCCCCAATTAGTGGAGCAAATCAAGGACACATTCCCCAATCAATGGAAAAATTATTGCATGTTCTCACAAAGACTTTAAGTTTTATTTTCCTTAACTAATTAACTCAACCTAAATTAATTAATTAATATTCAAATTGTTGGTAAGACCAAAATAGAATTTTACTTCCTATTTTAGACTAGGGACTATCTAAAAATAGGAATCCAACATGAATGCCTAAAAATAGAACTTCTATTTTTAGCACTTCCATTTTTCATTCCCTGTTGCCCAATCCAGCACTGATGCCCAAACTACTATTTTTAGTAGTGCTATTTTTAGCACTTCTATTTTTAGCAATTTCTTGTTGCCATTTTTCAACACTTCCTCTCAACAAGAAAGGCTTCCTCTCGAACCCGATCTTGTACCGCTGGAATGTTCTACATGCAACATATCTACCAAGTGTGGTTGCTCCAGCAACTCTCGAAACAAGAAAAAAGCTCCCAACTGACCTCTTTGTTGGGCTAGAAACATACTATGATGTTGAAGCTCTACCTGCTGCTGACAAGTACTCCCTCTTTGACCTCTGCGCTACTGCAACATCTCCATGCATCTCGCACTGTTGCACCCTTCTCTGTGCTACCCTGCACTGTGCAACACACTTGTGCCTCTTGCATTGCTGCACCCTGCATGCTCTATGTTGTCCTGGGATTCCCTACACTGTAGCTCTCTTTGCCACTCCATCTGCATCTGTATCTACCCAATCAGTCAGTTCTTGCTACTCCACATCAGGGCTCACATAGCAAGGTCTCATCCAAGAGGTTGGGTACCTCAAGGATCCTGTTGCTCCTCCTTAGGAGGATCACTCTATATCGCCCCACCTCCTACCTAGAGGTATGGCTACATGTGATCCCTCTGCCCACCTGGATTGAAGTTTCCCCCTACTGGAGGTCTTTGCATGAGTATATGTCTCTACTTGATCTCAACTCAACTTCCCTTGTTGTGGTTACTCCACAACCTCCTAAAGCTGCTGCACCAATCGTGGCTCCTCCACAATTGTTTGAGACTTCTTTTGGTGCTGCATGTTGAGAGGTAACATGCCCTCCCTCTCAACCACTAAGTCTCTATCAGTTTCCTTACTACTCTAGGCTTTGCATGCATATTGAACCTCAAGAGCATACATGTTCTTGACTTGTGAATCGATCTACTTCACCTATCTAGTGATGATGTGTCTAAGGAAAACCTTTCCACTTCTCCAAGCCATAAAGGATGTGCCTATATACAACAAGATGATCAAAGAGAAGTGCTTTAGGAACCCAAGCAGGCACAAGAGAGATGCTCTAACTATCAACGTCATAGGACAACTATCCGACCTAATGTTGGGGTAGGTAATCTGTCTGAAATATCTAGACCCTAGAAGTCCTGTAGTCTATTTCCACATCAATGGCACCATAATCCCCCATACCCTAATTGATCTAGGGGCTACCATTAATGTGATGACTAAGGACACTATGCTCAATCTCAACCTTCAGGGCTCCCTGGGAAAGACCACAACAGTACTATAGTTAGTAGACCACTCCACCATGACCCCTGAAGGGATTGTGGAAGATATAATGGTCTCCATCGATTCTTGGGAGCACCCTAATAATTTCCTGGTTCTCCAATCAAAGACAAAGCTCACTAGGTATCCTCTCATCTTGGGAAGAACTTGTTTGGCTATAGCAGATGCCTACATTAGTTTTCGAGCTGAGAACATGACAATCAAGAATGGGCATATGTCCAAGTAGTTAGTCCTATATCATCCTACCCAACCTTTGTTAGAACATGATTTACCTCTCTAGTTGGAGGAGGAAGATGAGGGTGCAGGCTATTCTACACCACTGTGTGTAGTAGAAGTTACCATGGGGGACCCACAAACCAAGGATGATATTATTAAAAACTTGATTCAGAATCCACCCCCTAGTGTGTTGCCATTAGAAGAGCTGGTGGAAGAAACCCAAGCCAATTCTCTAGTTGATCTCTATGTGGCTGATCCAACCTCTCTCCGAATTAAGAATGTGGAATTCGGCCAGAAAGAACCTTGAAGATCAACTCATCTCTATCCACCTCTCAAGAGAAAGAACTGTGTAGCTTATTGAAAAATCACTTGGATGCTTTTGCTTGGAGCTATAAGGAGATGAAGGTAGTGCACCCTTCAGTCTATATTCATCACATTTACATTAATGAATACTGTAAACTAGTCAAGTAGCCTCAAAGGAGAATGAATCCAACCCTTAAGGACATTTTCAAAGAAGAACTGAAATTTTTTTTGGATGCAACATTCATCTACCCTATCTCTAACAACGAATGGTTCTCTCCTTTGGTTCTAGTGCTAAAGAAAAATGGGAAGTGGAGAATCTATGTCGATTATTGGGAACTAAAGAAGGCCACCAAGAAGGACTGTTTCCCTTTGCCTTTCATAGATCAAGTGTTGGATGGCCTGATAGGGAATAATTTCTTCACCTTCTTAGATGGGTTTAGCAGGTACAACTAGAATGAAATTAGCCCGGAAGACCAAGATAAGACCACTTTCACTTGTCCTTGGGGTACCTTTGCATACCAACTCCTTCCTTTTGGGTTGTACAATGCTCCTGCCACTTTCCAGAGAGCAGTATTGAGTATATTTGCTAAACTGGTTCATGACGCAGTGGAAATCTATATGGATGACTTTACCCCTTATGGTTCTAACTTCTAGGAAGCTTTGTTCAACCTAGGAAAAGTTTTGGACAAGTGCATTGAAATGAACTTTCCCCTCAGTCCTGAAAATGTGAATTCCTAATGATTGAAGGGACCGTGCTAGGTCATGCAATCTCTCAGCAAGGATTACAGGTTGACCCCAACAAAATTACCATCATCCAAAGGGTCCCACCTCCTCAAAAGGTAAGAGATGTTCAAAGTTTCCTAGGTTTAGCAGGGTATTATAGAAGATTCATTAAGGTTTTCAGTAAACTAGCCTCTTCGTTGTTTGGTCTTTTGGGAAAAGATGCTGAGTTCATATGGACTAACAACTATCAAGAGGCTCTGGATACCTTGAAAAGTAAATTGGTGACTGCCCCAATTTTGAGAGGTCCAAATTGGGCCCTACCTTTCCACATTCATATATATGCCTTGAATAAAGTGATAGGAGTAGCCTTAAGGCAAGTCGATGAGAGGCTGCCTTATGCCATATATTTTGTAAGTAAAACCTTGTCCAAGGCAAAACTAAACTACACTGTAACCGAAAAGGAACTCCTAGCTATAGTCCATTCCCTAAATAAGTTTAGACACTACATCACTAGCTATCAAACATTCATACACACTAATCACGCTACAATTAGGTACTTAATGAACAAACCAGAAGTAAATGCTTGTATTATTAGTTGGTTACTTTTATTGCAACAATTCGATTTAACCATTGTTGATAAGTCGGGTAAGGAAAATGTTGTTGCTGATTTTTTTGTCTAGAATAGATCTGCCTACAACAGAAGAAGGAATGGTGGATGATCAAATTCCATATGAACACCTATTTATTATCTTAGTACTCTCTCCATGGTTTTCTAATATAGCAAATTACTTGGTTTCAACACATTTCCTGCCACACCTGTCCTCAAAGGAGAAGAGTAAGATCATGAGGAAAAGTGCCCCATTCACCTGGATTGGGGGAAATCTCTTCAAACTTGGCCCAGATCAGATTTTGAGGAGACATGTCAGGGAGGAGGAAGTTTTTGACATTATCCTAACCTATCATGCTGGGCCCTGTGGGGGGGATTTTGCAGCAAAGAGGACTACCTTCAAAATTCTGCAAGCAAGTTACTATTGGCCCACTCTTCATCAAGATGTAAGGAGATATATCAGCCAATGTGACCAATGTCAAAGGATGGGGAAACCTACTCCAATGGATGAGATGCTGCTGCAACCTCAACTAACTTTTGAGCCATTTGAGAAGTACGACATGGACTTTGTGGGTCCTGTCAACCCTCCTTCAAAATCGAAACCTTACATTATTGTGTGCACTGATTATCTAACCAAATGGGCAGAAACAAAGACAATCAAGGCAGCAACAGAAGAAAAAGTAGCTAAGTTTTTGAGAGAAAATATCTTCTACAAGTTTGGCTATCCAAGAGAATTAGTCACAGATCAAGGGAGTCAGTTTACCTCCAATCTGATTGAAGACCTACTCACACATCAAAAAACTAAGCACAAAAATTCCACACCTTATCATCCTCAAGCAAATGGATAGGTGGAAGTCACTAGCAGAAAAGATTTTGCAGATTGATTGGTAGGGATTTTGACCAAGGTAGTGATCAATAGCAGAAAAGATTGGGCAGATTGATTGGTTGAAGCCACCTAGGCCTATAACATCACCTGAAAAACCACCACAGGGTTCACACCCTATGAGTTGGTCTATGGGAAGAAGGCTTTGCTTTCAATAGAATTTGAATATAACACACTAGGGATGGCAGCTTAGCTGGACCTAGCTCTCAACCATGCACAAAAGGAAAGGTTACTTCAACTAAATGGATTGGATGAATAGATATTGTAGGCCCTTCTCCACTCAGAGGTAGTCCAGCTTCAAAGGAAAATATGGCATGATAGACACCTCAAAGAGAAACAATTCCAGGAAGGAGATTGGTTGTTGTTGTATGATTCAAGATATAAAGATTTCAAGGGCAAACTGAGGACAAGATGGCTGGGACCGTACATAGTAGAAAAGTGCAATGAAAATTGTTCAGTTCTGATTTGGACCATCGATGAAGAAGCCATCCCCATGCTCGTCAATGGGCATAGGTTGAAGATCTACAGGAAGCCCCTCTCCAAGCAAGAATTCATTGAGAATCTGAGTAAAAAAGTGTTAGTAGTGGAGTAGGTCTCTGCCTCCACTGCACCCACACCCTAAACACAAAAAAATAAAGAGAAAAAAAATAAAAGAAAAAGATAAAAAAGAGAGAATAAAAGATCCTTGGGTGAAAACCTTCTAGAGGCACCCCAACTGTCTCATAAGAAAAAAAGGAAGAAAAAGAAAAACATAGGAAAAAGGAAAGAAATGAAAACAGAAAATTAACTTTTCTTTGAATGCTTTGCAGATTGTAGGAAGGCCATAAAAGGAAAAGGGATATGGCCAAGCCAAATACACCTCTAATAGATCATTTCTCCATTGCCATTTTCTTTTCCCAGTCCCTGATCTCACTTGTTCTAGAAATTATGCGTTCTACAGGAAGCTCTGTGCATTCTATAGGAGGCTCATGTAGAAACCATAGACAGCTCGAAATCAAGTTTAGAAAAGAATCAGAGGGCTAGAAATTTGTCCAGAAGACTTGTGGACCACCCTACCACCATTCATCCTCCAAACTCTCCATTCCATACCTGCACCGCTGCATTTACACTCACTTCTTTCTTCCCTGCACAAAAAACATAGAAATCTTGTTTTTTTTTTTTTTAAATGAAGAATAAAACAGCAGCATCCTTAACTTGTTTCTCACCTGGTGCATACCAACTGCTTTTCATTTTTCTTTAGAACCTCCCTCAGCTGTCTCTCCAGTCCCTGCTCAGGCATCAACCAGAAATTTTAGAGGGAGAAGCAGTTACAAGAAATCCTGCAGGATTCCTGTAATAGCTGATCCCCTTAAAATTTGAGCTCCAGAGGTAGGGTCAATGTAGCCACAGATGATAAAACACACAAGGAACTGGTCTTGATCAAAAATCAATAGCATGAGGTAGCCAAGCCACCTGTTCAGAAGCCATGAGCACCAACAACAATAGCAATCCATGAACAGAGTGCTAAAGTCTGAGCATGCAACAACATGGTAGTGACTAACAAGTAAGTGAAGAAACCCGTTCCTCTATTGCATGAGTATAATTTAGAAACTGCATGAACAATTGAGATGGTCGCGAATAAATGAAATTGGTGGCCAGCTAACTAGCCACCCTCATCCAGTTCAAACAGAACCCCTCATCCAGTTCAAATAATGCCTCATCTAATTCAAACAGCATTCAGTGGGTGCAATCAGCATGTGTGTTCAGTCAACTCGGGAAGAAAAACTCAAAACAGGTAGTGGTGGTGGTGTATAATGAGAATAATAGAAGTGATTGAGGGTAGGCGACATGAAGTGTCATAATGGCATTGGAGTAGGGACCAATGGTCTGGATGAAGGTAATGTACCCTTCCTACCACCTCACCTCATCACCGCAGAACATGCTCGTAAGATCTCGTAAGCTTAAGTATGTTCCAATCAATGCCCTCATCACCTTTGTTTTCATTTGCATTGTCGTTCTCTCGACTGCAACAACCTACCTACCACCTCTAGAACCTTGAAGTAGTCGCTCTCTATCAGTTTCAAAACCCTTATGCTTATCGAGCTTCTACAGGAGAATTATCGCACTCTACAGGAGTAGAAAACACATTCCTACAAGAGCCCTTCTATAGGAGGGCCAGTGAACAACATCGTAGAGGAAAATTCAAGATTTTCTATTCCAAATTCAAGATCAAGAAGGTAGGCTCAGTAAAACCCACTATTCATTTCATATATCTACAAAAGGTGGTGGATTTGAAGTGAAGTGCTGAGTTGAAAATAAAGGAAAAGTAAGAATAGAAGTTTGCCTTTGTGTTTTTTAGAAACATATATATAGTTTCTCCATTTACTCTACAAACTGAAATTCTATCTCTTTCTCCTTCGGGGTATTCTGCTGTGTAAAGAAAGGATGCAACCATAGGAAATTAAGCCTGTAGAACAGTGAATTTGCCTTGGGTGGTCTGCTTACTTTGTGAAAAGAAAAAGCAATGTCTCGTATACTCTCTGTTTTTTCTAAAAAGATATTTTTTCCCTCAAACAAACTAAGTAAATTAAGTTTGAGAATAGAGTTTGAAGGGAAGGAAAATTTCAAATTGCTTTTTTTTAAAAGGAAGAACATGAAAAATTCTCTCTCTAGTTCCAGAAAAAATTCAACTAAATTGCATGAACATCCAAAAGTGGTGGCCCTCTTTACTAGGGAAAATTGGATGCCTTTCTTTAAGAAGTATCATGGGTATGATGAGGAAGTCACTGAAGAATTTTTATTGTCTTTAAAAACCCCACTCAAAAACCCATGCTACAGTGAGTTTTAGGGGTCTAACCATAGAACTTACACCAAAGTTCATCAGCAAAATTACAAGTCTCCCACTTGGGCTCCCCTAGAGCAAAGAAGAAAAACCACTAGGATAAGTTGCTAAAAAGACCTTTTTCCATCCTGATGAACATCCTCTGGAGGATAAGAATGGGATCAGAAGGACAAGTATACCTTATTCATGGGTGAGGTCAGTTATCAGATCATGAAGTATATCTCTTATGAAGGAAGATACAACATCATTTATGGTCATCATTTCAGACTATTACATGAACTAAGATATGACATGGACTTGCCTGCATTTAGAAAACTCAGTCTTTCATATTTTCTCCTCCAATCCTTGATAGAGTGTAGCACCAAATTGAATGCAGGGGTTCTAGACCAGCTGGTTCACCATGGGCTTATTAAATTGCTAGTGGAGGATGCCCTCCACACTTACACAATCCTTATAGCCTAGGAGATTTTCAAGAACAAGACTAAAGAAGATGACATAAAAACTCTCATTGATGACCTTAGTCCATCTGGAAGTGAAGAGGAGGAACAAAAAGAGGAAGCTAAGAAGGAAATCCATGAAGAAGAACAAAACATTCAATTAGGAGAAGAAAAAGAATAAAAACAGAGAGGAGAGGAGAAACATGGCACCACCACAGATGAACCTAAAACAGAGAAGAGAACAACATCAACAACAGAAAAAGGGAAAACCACAACACTGAAAAAGAAGAGGACAAGAACTGAAAATAAGAAACCCAAGACAACTCAGAAAAAGGCTACCATAGGAAAGGTAGAAACTAAACAAGCAGAGGAGAAAATAGAGTCAAAGACAACAGACACAAAAGCAGCAGAAACAGGCAAGATAGTAGATGAAGAAGAAGAAAAACAACAAGAAGAAGTGTCTCCTAAGACACTAGCAAGAGAAGCAGCAATTGTTCTTGCTACACTTAGTACTCTAGCTAAGCCCAAAGGGAAAAGGAAGAGACAACCATCTATGTACTTCAAAGCTTGAAATAGCACTAGAATCAAGATGGGGAAGCCTAAGCCACCTTCAAAGGAGCCCATAATCATTGAGGATGTACCTACTACAACAAAGGAGGCATCTCACTCCAAGAGCCCAATCACTTACAAGAGAGGAAGTCCTAAGACCTCCACTTAGAAATAAAGGATCAAATTAATGGACTCCAAAACAGTCCTACAGGAGGCGCAAACCTCTCTTCAGGAGACATTGGCAAAGCTCCAAGAAACTGAGAAAGTTGAAAAAAAGGCAGAAGAATAGACCAAGGAGGAAGATAAGGTAAAAGAGATACCAAATCCTGGACCTCAACCTAACTTACGCTCCTACTACAACCTTCTGGAAGGTGAGAAGATCATCCCACAAAAGCTTGCAGTGCCTCTTTTCTTCGAGCTAGAATAGGAAAGACTCAAGACCCATACATGGACGCATATTACAAATCAAAAGGGGTAGAATAAATTGGGCACATGGAAAATGAGTTGAGAGAGATGGGCAAAGAATTGAGCATGGTAAAGAATATAGAAAACATCCGAAGAGCTCAATTGGAAGAAGAAAATGAAATGTTGAAGAAATAGCTGCAAGAAAGGGAACCTCAAGGAGGAAATGAGCTGTCAATCTTAAAGAAACAACAACAAGAAGAGGAACCCCAGGCAGACAGTGAGGCAACAAAAAGACAATAATAAGAAGAGGAACCCTAGACAAACAGTGAAACATTGATAAAACAACAAAAGGAAAAAGAATCCCAAGCAGAAAATGAAGTGTTTATTTTGAAAAGGCATCTACAAGGAAAGGAAGCCCAATTAGCCTGCATGGCCAGTTGGGTAATGGAGGCATTATAGTGTAGGTAGCCAACAAAATCATATGCATTGTACCTCAAGGATCAGTGACTTCAATTTCAGATTAAGACACTAGCCCAAAAGGGCACAATATCTTTTCAGGATTATGGCCAATTCATGCATTTATGTGATCATAGTTCAACTGAGGATAAAGCGAAGCTAGAAGAATTTTAATTGCACAACATGGCACTTACTGACACGAATTTATGGGATCCAAATGCTGCATTGGGAGACTTGCAGCTAATGGCTATGGCATCTTGGATGATCCATGAAGAGAAAAGGGCAGTGGAATCCAAAAAATGATGGCAAAAGAGGTGAGTGAGCCCCTGATGATTAGAGAAAAACCAGCAAACTCCTTAGCTCTCATCTATGCCCACCAACACCTTGTAGCTAATCCTCAAGTTGTCCCAGACTATGTTGATAAGCAGGCCCAGGTTATTGCTCACTTCGAGGACATGGAGAGATTGTTTGGAGATGACTGCATTCATGCCTGCATGAGAAGGTGGAATACCTTGGCACACAGCCTAGGGATCAGGGAGTATCACTCCACAAATAGGATGAGGGAAGCCATGAGGAGAGTGCCCCTATATAAGCACTCAATGCAAAATTTGAAGGCCGACTAGATTGGCCTTAAATTCAGTCCTCCACTACTACTAGGACTGCTGGAAGGAGTAAGAGAAGAAGAAGAATAGAAATAGTGAGAAGAGGTGGATAGGAAGGTAGGTTTCCATGATAAAGAAGAAGATATCACATTAGAGGCATGGGATGTCAGGGAATCTACCAAAGCCATCAAGGATGAAGAGTTAGATTAGTTGCTCAAAGGATGAGCAACCCATTCAATAGGGGGTGATGATTAACCCCATAAATGGGTAATTGTATGGGCTCATTTTGCCTCTTATTTCGACCTAATCCTCCATTCTCATTAGTTTATTGCATGTTTTTGAATATATTTATGCTAATAGATGGAATTGGGTTAGTCACTTTTCCATGTAGTCTAATGTATGTTTTATGCAGATTTTTTGGCCAATTTTGGATAAAGTCAAGGGATTTATGAGCAAATGGCAGCCAAAAATTTAGGAAAATAGGGAAGAGGATTTGTATGGGGGGTGTCTCCTACATTTATGACCCCTTTCCTCGAATTCTCCATCAACAACTTGGAGCACAAAGGTCCACATTGATGATTCTAAGGGGCAACCGAGCAAGTAAAGAAGGATTGTTGTTTATCTCCAATCCTAGGAAGTCGAGTTCCTTGATTTTAGGAGGACTGTTGAAGGAATCCATTTGTATAAATAATAAGGCTTAGAGCCTCAGTAGGTTAGCCAGTTATTAGTAGATTTTATCACTTTTGTGCAACATTGTGTTCAACTCATTTTCGAGTTCCTTTTTGAGAACAATTTATGTAATGCGACTACTATTTTTTTATAATGAAGATGAAACAGCTTTTCAGCCAGCATTGATCTCTTTCAAAGGGCTGAAGCTCTTGGTTTAGGGCCCAACCCAAGCTACCTAGCACCTCCTACCATGTACTTATATGTATTTGCTTCAATTCATGAGTTAATTTATGTTGCATAGATTCATTTTATTTTGTTAGATTAGGTTGCTTTTGATGGTTAGTATAGTTGTTTTTGTTTCAGTTGCTCAAGTAGGTTACTGCAGTGACAAAATAAGATTCAAAAAGGAAAGTAGTAAGGCCCTAATCTCATTTATCCTTTCCTAGGACTATGATTTGAGGTTAAGGCACTTTTGCTGCCACAAAAAACACAATTTTTGCTCTTCCATGCAACTACTAGTGTGATAACTTGATTTGGAAAGATTGATATATTGGTTAAAATTCAGTTGCTTAGATCAGTTCTTGTTCTTTTACCATAGTTCTCTCCACATGTTTTTCTATATAGGTTACTGTTTAACATTTTTTGTTTGTAGGTCAAAAATGAGGTCAAGCTAGAAAAAGTTATGTTTTCATGGTATAGTTAATTCTTTCTTTGGTCAGTTTTGATAAGTAAATGTGAAAATCTCTTGCAGGACATCTCAGCTCACCATAGATCCATAGAACATCCAACACCAACTCACTTTCCATAGATTTCCTTGGTCATTTACAACATTTTTCCAATCTACCCTAATTCCTGCATTTTTCTTTATCAAGCTGCTTACTTGGCATTCGAATAAACCCACCCATCACATTCATTCTTGATCCTCCTTGACAAGTTCTAGACACTTCAACACCTTCATCTAGCCTTCAATTCTCCTTTCCCATAATTTTTCCACCTTCAAAAACTCCAAAAATGGCTCTCGACCTCCTCCTATAGATCCTCCTGTAGATCCCCTGCAGCCTCCTGTAGAATTTCCTGTGAGTGATTTTTTTGAAGTGTAATCGCTATGGAAGTCTTCAGAAGGGTACTATGGGCTTCCTAGGAGCTTTCCACACCTCCCTCACCCTATACAAAAGCCAAATCCATCTTCCTTCACCACCAAGCCTCTGCACAATCACAACTAGTCAAATCACAAGCATCATGATTTCACATAAAAACACTCAAAAGCACAAAAAATGTTTTCTTCTCAGTTCTTTTTAGAAGTAGCTTGAGTAAATGCAATTTACCTTTTCAATAGTCAATAGCACTCTTTTCATTAGTTTCCATATGTTTTCTTGCAAAAGTAGGTTTAATAGGTAAATTAGGGTTTGCTAGGGTTCACGTTACTTTTCAGTTCTCCTTCTCCTTTTGCAAGTAGAATAGTCCTTGTAGAGTTAGCTTTCTTTCATCATAGTTAAAAGCTTCTTCTGAGAATCTATAGAAGTTGGCTTAAGCTCCTAGCGATCTTGCACCAGATGACCAAGTGATAGCCTATAGTAAGAGCTATTACTTGTGCATACAACACCATCGCTTTCAAGTTTGTTATGAACTACTAGGTTGATAAAAGTAAAGAAGGAAGCCCCAGGAGTTGCAGCATTGTTGCTACAATACTGGAATTCACTAGACATTAAAAAGGTACACATAAAATTTACCTAAAATTGATCAGTAACTCTTTATTGAGCAAAAAAACATTAGTTCAGGCTAGGATCTTGGGATAAGCAAAGTAAACTGCCTAAGATCAGAAACCAAAACTAGTGTCATTAAAAGAGAGAAAATTCCCTTTGCACTCATACTACCGGGTCCACTCTAGTCAAAGTGGAGCTAAATATGAGAAAACATCAGACTATAAGTGAAGGTAGCTCACCTTTGCTTGCAACTCCTTTGGGTATTCTGTGTATTAGCAATCCATTCGGGGATTTCAAAGATGAGTCGAGGACTCAGGTATCCTGCCCACATAGTGTATTGTTTGCGACTATGTCCCCCCCCCCCCGGTAGTGTTTGTGATCTAAGGTATCCTTAGTGGCCAAAATTTTAGGGACTTACACAAGGTGACTAGGGCAGGTTTCCTTAGTACCTAACATAGACAGACCTACTCTATCTTCAGTTCTTGGAAGGGTGCTCATCTTCACGAGAGTTCTTGGCCCCTCAATTTGAGGTTTAGGTGAAGCTATAGAGTAACTATAACTGTTCATTTGGCCAACCCTCTTTGTTATTCATTATGATACTGGGTTTCATCTCTAGTGATTGGTGCTTATCAGATAGGGTCATTTCCCTCTATTTGTTGATTGATCAACTTAGTGTATTTTTTATATTTTTTAGCTACCCAAGTGTTATCATTGAGACTTTAACAAATATCACGATAAAATTTATTGATAAAAATTAATGGTCACCATGGCTACATTTGGTCCTCGTCATCAATCTAGATGACTGTTAGGACTTCCTCCACTCATTGTGGAAGATCCATCGAGCTCTAGTGAACCAGATTCCTCATCTTTGCGAAATTAGTCTCCTAGATCTCACACGGAATCTATTTAGACAACTGATGGTTCAAGTTTGCCGAAGGATTTCTTTATTGTAGGATTTCTTCCTCCCTTTAACCCTCTTCTCACGAATCCGTTGGACCCACTCTTGGTCCCTATGGCACCTGTACTCCCTGTTTCTTTAGTTGGAACATTTCCATCCATCCCGTCGATGACTAACAAGTTGTGGAACTTTGTGGACACTTTTGGTCCCCCACCACTTCCCCAATCGACAGTCACCAACACACCATTGATGGAGAACCCTGCCATCCCATTTGTCCTAGGTACGAACCCTCACATGACCCTCCACAAGTGGAACTAAGCCTATGATGGATTCCACTCCTTTAGTGTCAAACTCTATACCTTAGACAAGTGCTACATACGGTGCTCCTTATAGCGCTCAATATAGCACGGCTAGCATGGGCCCCCTCAACCAAAAATATGGTTGGCATCTATTGTACAATTCAAACCCCTAGATTCAAGTATCTAGGGGCACTCCCAATATGCGTATACTGGTTGGGAATGTAACAGTCACCCCTCCATTTTCATGCATGCATGGTCAGTCACTGATTGACATGAGTGCTCCTTACGTCAATCAAGTACATATGGTTAGTTCTGTGGTGGGTGGGAATCCTCCAGGAGGTCCCAACCAATCCATCGGGGCACCATACTCATAATTTCAAATGAGTCAAGGGGGCACTACTTATCCTGGGGGAAATTCTATACACCAACATCAAAATCCCCATGGAAATCCACATTACAACACCATGCCCCAAGGAAACTACTATACCATGTAGCCTATGTATAATAATGAGACTCAAACAATGGGTGGACCGCAAGGATCCTCAAGTCATATGTCATCGCCTTGGTTCGAGTTGAGGGCACCACACACTCTGCCTTTCTTAGAACCATTGGGTATCCCCAACTTGTACAAACTTATAAATGACCCCATCTATCATAACTTACTTTGGCCGCCAATCCCGCATAAAATTCCAATAGACATCCACAAGTTTGAAGGGAAACAATGGGAGGATCTAAGCAACCATATCACCACCTGTCATCTTTGGTGTGTTTCTAACTCCATGGTGGATGATAGTGTCCGGTTATGTATTTTTCCGCACACCCTCACTAACAATGCAGCCAAGTGGTACATTGAGTTACCATGCATGTCAGTAAATACCTTCAACACTCTAGAAATGGAATTCTTAAAGAACTTCCAGATGCCCATTTTCTATGAGACTGGGACACAGCTCCTGACTTCATTATGTCAAGATACCACCACCCACATCTTTGATCATATACATGAATGGAGATGTAGGTGGAGGTTAGTCAAAGCTCCCCTCTTAGACTATCTCTTAGCAGACTGGTTCTGCAAGTCCCTACTCCCTCAAATCGCTGAGGATGTCACCTTAGGTGGTGCGGTCACAAAAGACCAATCCATATGCCATGCCCAACACTTAGATCTAATATATTCATAGTCTACACTCTTTATGACATAATCCCCAATCCCCCTTGCAACTCCAATTCTTTTGCTACTCAACACTCTGGAGCGCACGTCAATGGGATTATTGGTGCAACCTTTGGGACTACTATAAAACAACTCAATGGTCACATTGCCTAGATGTCAGTGGACCCCTATACCAAATTAACTTCTCTTCCTCCTACCACGATCAACTCTATGCAGTCTATGCAAAATCTTGGTGGTAAGAACAAGAAGAGTAAGAAAAAGACCACTCCTTCAGAGGAGCAGTCAACAAAGCAACAAAACCCAAAGCAGAAGACCGCTTCACCCTATGACGATGGAAAGGATAAACCCACCCAAATCCCTTGCAAAATTTGTACGCAAGACCACATGACATATCCGTGTCTGCGTCTTCGGGAATGCACAGATTTCGTTGCTAATAAGGACACCGAAAGGACCCCTACTATTCTAAATAATCCTTTCCCACTCAGTAACAACAACACCTTATTGCAAATCAACACCAACCCCCACAAGGGGGCAATGGTGGTTCGCAACATCCTTCAACTAGTGAAGGACCCTCTACCATTTACGCCTTGGAAACGGTAGATCTACAAACAAGAGCCAAACCCTATGGAGCTCTTGTTGCTTATGCAAAGGAACCTTCCTCAAGTCAAAACCTGTTGGGTTGTGTTATATTATTTCCATGACTAACCTACATAGTGAATTGGGGGGTTAGAGGGGGGGCGGAGCCCCCCCTTTGTTGCGCTGATTGCGCAGCGGGCGCGACAGCCCCCCCTGTCCGGGGGGTTTGAGGGCGGTGGGTGGCCCCCCTCTATGGGGTTCAGGGCAGCACCCCGAGAAATTTTTTTTTGGACCCTATATTAGGTTGGGCGAACCTACCTATGGTTTTCGGTCCATGGTTTTGGACGCAATG
>APFE030121925.1:279951-312912 GCA_000404065.3 Pinus taeda | reverse complement strand
ATATTAAATAAATAAACAAATAATTTACAATTTTAAGAGTTATAGTTAATTTTTTAACGTTTTAATAGACTACCAATTTAATTAAATTTACTCATGGAATTTATATATAGGTCCTTGGCTTACTTTTATTACGGGTTTAGTTGACCCTGGTCCCTAGTCAAATGTAGACGTTGTCCTAGTTAGCCATTGGAAGCTTTGCTCTAAGTATTTAATTGGCAAAGATAGATCTGATTTTTCAACTTGTCCTGACGATGAACCACACTGGTTGGTTCGAAACGCGTCGACAATGATTTTCTGATTGTGATTTACACTGAAATATTTCTTCTTATAATTATTCTTATAACTCTTCTAATTTTGAAAGCTTTTGAAATTTTAGAAGACTAATCAGAGACAGTTGGTTCTCCCAAGTGACTCGCCAATTCTTGTACTATGTAACAACCCCACCATTTATATGGACTAATATTTAATATTTGACATATAAATGGGGACCATTTTAAATTTTTAGCCTTTGAAAATAAATCCTAACTCTATAAACTTTTTTAAAACCTTAGAATACAACCCATACTTAGAAAGTTTATTGCAAATCACATTTCGCAATTTTTCATGTGATAATTATAAACATGTTAAAGAAAATACTAAAATGTGATATGAGATAAAGCCCCTGGTTTGATTTTTCAATCACAACACTTTAGATCATGCGATCGCACTTCGCAAGTCACAAATTAATAAATCATGCCATTGTGTCACCCCTTTAAAATTGTGAAACGCAATATTGCGATTTTCGCAATCGCAGTTCGCATTATCTCCGAGAAACGTTATATGGCAATGTTCGAAAACTATGATGTGGCAAATAAGGCATGAAGCATGGGAAGTTACTGAGTTTTAATGAAATATTAAGTGGTTTGATAGAGTAATTAATGTTTAGCAACTTGAGGAGAGAAATTGATGTTTTCAAGTTATGGCTAGTTAACACAGAAATCGCATTCAAAATCTGCCCACGATTCAAAGTCATTTCAAAGAGCTCTCAGCCTTAATTTCCCTCTATTGTGTGCATTGATATGTCTCTTTCACTTTAGGCAAGCTTCCAAAGAGATGTCATTATGAAAGGTAATGAAAAAGCAGAAGCAATAGAGCATTTCAGAGTCTAAGGTTTCAGAAATGTCGCTCGTATCTGCAGATACAGTTTGCAGTGTCGATGGAGGAGCAACGACATGGGAAGTCATAGATGTTGCTTGCTCCTTTCTTCACAGAATAGGAGCAAGAGCCAAGATACTCCCATACACTGATATGATTAGATGGGTGGTGGAAAATCTCAGTATTGAAGACAGACAATTCAAGAACTCAAAGATGGAGCTAATGGGATCATTCAAGGCTGAAGATTTGAAACAAATGTATCATCTTCCTGACCTTGAGGACATATATGACAAATCATTCCTGGCCAAGTTCGCAAAGCAGAATGAAGAACCCTTTAAAATGATTCAGTGCTGGAGAGTCCTAGAGAAAAAGTTCAAATATGATAAGATGGGTATGCACCCTATTGCTTCTTTAGCAAATCCCCATAACTATGCAGCTTCTACCTTATGTAGATTATGTGGATTGCCTAATAATACCAAGTTCTCTATTGAATGGGTCCCTTTACTCAATTTTTGTGTCAATATCCATATAATGAATTGGGCCACTATCCTATCTGATGACCTAGCCACTGCTATTTCTTAATATCGTTAGAAGAGATCCACCTCCACAGAGAACCTTCCTCCATTTTATTTCAGTGCCTATATCATGGATGCCATCTTTTTCTGAACTAAGTTTCCAATCATGGGTTGGAAATGGACTCTGCAAAACCCCTATCCCATCCATCTCAATCACAAACAGATGTAGGAATCCCATTTTATTCCCCATTATTACAAAATATGCCATGGTGTTATTTTACCATTACACCAATTGTTTTTTTATAAGAAAGCCTCCATATTTTCTAAAGAAGCCACTACAGACCTTCTCGTAGTAGGAAAGTATTTTGTTGAACAATGGTTTACATATATCAAAGTTTATGGTAGTACAATGGACCTGCATGTACTCCCTTTGTATGTCTTTGACAAACTATTAGCCAGAGAAATAGCTCACAAACCTGTTGGGAAGGGCTTCACTAAGACCTTGAAAGATAACAAAAAATCATTGTGGCCACCCTTTCTCATCCGGTGTGGTTCTTTTTCGTTGGAAAATTTCAACCATGCCAACAAAGAGTTACTAAACCTAAAGAGCCTCAAGCTCCATACTCTGCCAAAGACGTAATTCGACCTGGGAAAAGTAGCACAAAATGTTACTACAGCACTAAAGCTCAAACCCTATGTCCATGAAGCTCAACAATTCGAAGATATTTTACAATAAGTTGAATCATTTGAACAAGCCTTCGATTAGGCAAAGACAAATTTGGATCCTGATGATTTTGAAAGGTTTCAAGAATTTAGAAATCAAAGGCCTGAGACAATCCCGTTGCATTTGTTAAGAGTTGATGAGAAGCCTACGCCCAGTGTAACTATTAATAGCAAAGGGCCAAATTCTCATATAAAATCTTAGGTGAACACAACCCAGGATATAGCGAAGACACCAGAGACAGAGACTACAACGAAATTCAGTAGAAGGTTAGCCAAAAAGCAAGTCATAAGTGACCTAACTAAAGATACTGGACCCTAAGGCAAAACAGAGATTTGGTGCAGGAATGGGACCAATTTAATAAAAAGCCCCAAGATACTCCCAAGACAACAGATGTCTCAGAAACCATATAATATCATACTCTGAAGTAAACTCAGAAGATTTTAGATTTGGAGCCAATGAATGAGCAAGGGACAAGTTCGCAGAACACAGAAATCATCCCTACATTTCCGACATCTGAAATTATTCTAAAGGTTAGATAGATACCTCCTTTAGATGTGTTCTATAGCCCACTGCATAAGGTTGTAGTAAGAAGACATAGGAAAAGAAGAAGATTAGAAACACCCGAAATCCCACATGGGAATGAACTGATGAACATAGTCTGGAGGGATATTCCTTTGAACCCAATTGAAAATTTAACCAGGCTATCGCAATTTATAAGGTCATATGCTACTGCAACCATGGATAAAGCCACAAAGGTATTTATTTTGTTAAGGGAAAGGGAAGAGAGGATAGAACAGCTCGAGCAACAGTTGGAGATAGAAAAAGAAAATGGGAACAAGCAAGCCACTTCACAAATAGTCCATTTGGAGTAGAGTATGGAAGTCCTAAATATAAGCCACGAAGTAGACATCTCTGCAAAGAATGTGCAAATCCAAGAATTGATAGAGGCCATAGTAAAGTATAAATATGTCCCTATTGTCGATGAATTCATCAAAGAAGCATTGGAGCTAAACTCCATTTTGTCAAAGCATCAAAATCTATTCTGCTAGAGAATGTCCCATATCACCCCTTATCTGATTACAAGTGACCAATTAATGGATAAGGAAATTGATCAGAGAACCAAATTTAATGGTTTAAATACTAAGATCTCTGGCTACATTGAATGGCAAGAATATGAAGAAGGAAGAAGCGCTAAGCTGCCAAAAATAGAAGAAACACATAAAGATATATTGTTCATAGATTGGGATGTGTGGATCAAGCAGGAAGAGTTGGCAGTAGTGAGAGTAGCATGAATGACTAAAAATATAATAAAAGCAGTCATCCACACTTTGCACACCACCAACTTGATAAAAGAAGGTAACCCAAAGTCATTGCCATATTTGAATAACTTGGAGAAAAGCTGGAAGGAAAAGGTGAAAAACAAAGGGAGGCGATCACAAATTTATTGAAGACTGACTCGGAGGCATATTGGCAATTCCTTGTCAAACCTCACAGCCAAATTATGACGTTGAATTTTTCACTCAATTCAATACAAAGGATGTTTCCACCTCTCACAAATGTCATTTTTGCAAGACAAGTTAGGACGCAATTTAGGGCACCTCCTCAAGTGAAACCAATGGCCAATATATGCAAACTAAAGGAAAAGATGGCAAACAACAAGATATCTTTATAACCTCTGGTCATAAAATTACTTTTATTTTTAGAGTTAGTTGCTAGTTAAGAGGAAGGTTGTTTGAAACATCCTCAAGACATTTTGTATAATCTATTTTTGAACTTTAGTTAGATAGTATTAATACCCTTCTCATGCATTTAGAGAAGGGTCCAGAATTTTATCAAAAACATTTGCAAAGAATGCACTTCTATAAGTTTGTGACTGCCTTGATGAAATTGTAGAACATGGTCATTACTTTTGAATCTCAAACTACTTTCCTTTTTTGATGCACTATTGTATGCTTGGAGAATAATTTGATTTGAAGAAAGGAGTTTATCTATGTCACTAGTCAAATGAGCACAACTTCACACATATGGTACTTTTATCTCGTATGATCAGTTCTATTTTTTTAATTAGTGATAAAATTTCGTTTTCATGAATTATATATGAAGTATGTTCTTTTTGTTATGTGTTAATTGCACTACTGTATGATGCCTAGCTGAAAGTGTTTATTTTCATATTGATCATTAATATATGTGACATAGTTTATACATTTCCTTGAATAACTATTTAGTCAAAGAAATTATCTTTACATGTTATCATATCTATTTAATATTTGAATGATCTTTATTATAACATATCAAACAAATATCTTTTTAGATCGCATATCACACAAAATACCCCATGTTTATATTAGATTAAGTTAGTTAGATATTTGCAGGATAGAATAGGTCATTTAGTTATCATTATTCTTATTGCAATCACTTTAAAACCACCCATTCTCATTTTCAAACCCATTCTAGGAAACTGGTCCCATCATCTCCAGTCGAAGCCACCACATCAAACAGAAAAGGAGTTGTCTTTAAGGTCCGGACCGGGTGGATATCCCCCTTGTTGGAGTAGCAGAATTTTGAGGCCTCAAAAGGTGACTGGATATAAACTGAGTGTTGGAAATAATACTGAGAGGGTGGGTGAACCAGTGTTAGTCAAATTAATAATCTTTCTTTTCATACTTCAGTTTATATACGCTACTTCAATGAAGGTAACTCGCGTATACACACAACCGTATTTAAGGCAACCAACGTATATCCAACAAACTTATGATTCAGTTAATTCATCATATGTTGATCTTTAATTAGTGCATTAGTACTTCATTAACCATATAAACAGTAACCATGTGCAGTAATATCATAACAAACCATCACACATAAGAAACACACATGAACACCAATATCTAAGATGGAAACCCAATGTGGGACAAAAAACACATGTTGTTGTCTTCATTTAATATAAGGAAAACCTGTTTACAATCTTGTACTGGTGAAGACTCATACCAGTACGTAGGCACCCACCTATAGAAGGCTACAACCTTCTCTCATTCTCCAGCTTCTACTGGAAGGGAGCTACAACTCCCTAGCTCTTATACTAGTCGATCCATTTACTAGTACGTACGCACTGACCTATTGAAGGCTCCAACCTTTAGTCGTTTTCCAGCTGTTACTGGAAGGGAGCTCCAACCCCCTGGCTCTTGTACTGGCTGATATGTTTACCAGTACGTAGGCACTGACCTATAGAAGGCTACAACCTTCTCTCTTCCTCCAGGGACCACATTTCGTAAATTTTCATACTGGATACTCCTGGAACACAACACAACAATCTAAAGGCCATGTTTCATCCAATTTTCATACTGGACCCATCAACAACATTGAAGCTCAAAATCAATCACCACTGCAATACAACCATCAAATACATTTGCATTAACTAATCATTGAAACTCAATCATCAATCTTTGAATCACCCATAACTGTATCATTGAAGCAAATCACAATCAACCAATCTGAACATTCAGAATATTGTCATCAAAACACAGCCACCAGAACACATAGCAGAACCCAAGATCCTATAACAACAGCCAGATCCAACTGCAACTTCAAATATCATATTTTATAATGTATACACTACTTGTATGTGTTGAACCAGCATGTAAACATGCTTTTCTCAAAGCCAACCAGCGTACATATCTACAAATATTAATTCATAATTTTGCAAGTATTCCAAACTTTAGTCATACCTAGATCATAACATTTACAGAATAACACGTGTCAATATTCAGATATAGACTATACATGATCAAACCACATAATGATAATTCATTTCAAGCATTAAGATCCCGATCCATCATTAGATATTATCCCTCATCAACTGCTAAGGTTCATCCTTGGTTCAGATCAAGCAAAGCACCATAAGTCGATAACCTACATACTAGATCTCACACTTCATCAGATATTCAATCCTTGCTCACTTTGGCCTAATGATCTTCTCCTCCTTATATAGTTTTAGGCGTTTCTGAATACCATGGACCAAAACTACTTAGGACTAATACCTTGGACCAAATACCTCGGGTCAATACCTCAAACCAAATACCTTGGAACAAAATACCTTGGACCAAATACCTCAGACCAAAAACTTAGTTTTCCAACATGTATGTGTTTTTCCTTTTGTGAAAGTGCTTGTATATGTTACACACTCCTTTTGTTATGTTAACCAGCGTGTATATGCTCCTTGGACAAATTGAACCTACGTATACCTCTCTTTCTTCATTCTTTGGAGTCTGATCTGTAATCCTTTGCTCCAATATTCTAAACTGTCATCTAAGTGAGTTGCCATCAAGGACAACACTTGTAACATAATGCCAACAATCTCCCCCTTTGGACTTGATGGCAACAATAACACTAAGAGACTCTCCCCCTTTGACATCAAGGGCAAAGGGCTATTCTCTCCCTTATGTTGTTCATGCTCCCCCTGAGCACATGCTGAATTCTCTGATTAAACTCCCCCTTTTTACATGTTGAGATGCACTATATCATCCATGCTCCCCGTGAGCACATGCAGAGTTTGAAAATATTTTTCAAAAGAATAACATGACTCTATAACTCAACTAAGTGACTTTGACTTTCCTATCACCAATGACTTATACATATATCAATCTCCCAACCAAGTGGGGATATACCGAATTTGACTCATCTTCCCAATCAAGTGGGGATAAACCAATTTATACATGACTGAAATAGAAATTATTACATCATCCTTCCCATGCATAGTGGGGTTACAAATTAGGTATTTTCATGACCATTACATCAAATGATGACATTTATAGCAAGGACCGAAAATCTAAACAAGACCATGATAGACATCAGCAACTATCATACACCATATATGATTTGCACCATCAGCATAAAGATCGACAACATGTATGTGTACATCACCAAACTACTTATGTGGATCAAGTTATATAAGCATCTTCAAGTACCAAAGACTTATAAATATAATGCCAACAATGCTTTATTAAAAGCATAGCATGTTCTCCCCTTGAACCTATTCCACCTATTCACTGTCAAATCTGATCATTGCATATATCAGTAAGAAGTATCAAGGCATCATCATCAGTCAAATATACATCAAGTTATAAACAACTTGTGAGGATAAAAAAAACTTCTAAATAACATCCATAGACTGTAGTCATCTATCATCATGAAAAAAATATAACTAATAATTATCTAAATCATATCAAATTAGTTTTCCTGAGTCTGTCCCACTGCATTTTTCATCAAGCCACATATAAGTGACTATGCAGCTTCGTACTCGCATATATATGTGACTTGTCTTCACGAAACTTGCGTATGTGATTTAGAACATTGAAGTTTCAAAATTTAACTCCCCCTGAGTCTATTATGTCTGTACAATGTTCCATGCCACATTTTTCCAACTATACTTCCTTCTTCTTCCATATCTTCGAGTGTGATGATGTTTTCTCCTTTTGGTATGGTGCCCAAAATTTTTTCCTGCATTCGTTTTCTATATGTCCAAACTTGTCACATGCATAACATCTTACATGTTTCATATTCCTTCTATAGTAGTCAATGGCTTTGTGACCAAACATATTGCAAGAAAAATAATATCCCTTAAAGTACCTGGAAGATGATGATCTTTCTGTGTGACGGTCTTGAACCATTTTACTTCTGAATCTCACTGCAACATGTCTAAAATTATGACATATAAAAAATTCAACATTATTCATCGGAGGAAATAACCAACTATCGTTTCCACGGTTAGGAGTAAAACAAATTCTTTGAAGACTTTCTTTTTGTGGTTGTTGATGGAGTTGACCTCTCATCTCCTTGTTGAGCATTTCAGATTTTGCATTAAAGTTCCTTGCCTCACCCTGTGAGCTAGATTCACCTTCAACAAATTCATGAAAACCAAGACCAGTTTTGATGGTAGGAGACCTTTGACTACTAAGAATATTATCCAAAATCTTAGTATTGTCTTGAAATCGTAACAATTTATCCTTTTCTTCTAATTTACCTTTTAAGATATTTACCTCAACCTGATATTTCTCTTCCTTTTCCAGATATTGCTTCTTCAAGATTTCTTCAACCTTTCTTCCTTCTTCCACTTGTTGCCTTAATTTGAGAATCTCATTTTCTTGTTCTTCATCTGCTTGAGGTAGTTCTTCATTCTGCTTATTTTCTAGATCTTATTTTAGAGAGAGGGTCTTAGCTTCAAGACTTACATAGTAACGGGATCTGTATTTAAGTCTCTTGATTTTTATACTCTGATCATTTATTTCATTTCTTAATGATGTCACTTCATCTTGCAGCTTTTGATATTGATCTTCCTTTTCCTTGTACTGCTTCCTTACTTTGTTTCCTTCCTCTAGCTGAGCTTTTAGTCTGGTAACTTCTTCTTTGAAGGCACACTCCTTTTTGTTAAATAGATGTTGTTGATCTCTGATTTTATCTATGAGTCTTTTAACTTCTGTCTCTATGTTTCTTTCATGATCACTTCTAATATCTCCAATATTGCATGAACAAAGAAAACTATCAATAGAAAACCAAAAAATTGTACCTTATGCTTCATTTGCTTGTCCATCTTCAATCTAAGGTGATTCAGAATCTGAATACCTACTTCCACCTAACAACCAATTCTCTCTCCTTTTGTCGTTGTTCCTTTGAGTTGTCTTCTTCTTCTGAGGTGCTTTCTTCTTAAGCTTCTTTCCCATTGTTCTACGGATCTCCTTCAAGCAATCAAGCTTCTACCAAAGGACCCACTCTGATACCAATTGTTGGAAATAATACTCAGAGGGCAGGTGAATCAGTATTAGTCAAATCAATAACTTTTATTTTCATACTTAAGTTTATAAATGCTACTTCAATGAAGGTAACTTGCATGTACACGCAACTCTATTTAAGGCAACCAACATATATCCAACAAACTTATGATTCAGTTAATTCATCGTATGTTGATCTTTAATCAGTGCATCACTACTTCATTAACCATATAAACAGTAACCATGTATAGTAATATTAGAACAAACCATCACACATAAGAAACACACATGAACACCAAGATTTAAGGTGGAAACCAAATGCGAAACAAAAAACATTGGTTGTTGTCTTCCTTTAATATAAGGAAAACTTGTTTACAATCTTGTACTGGTGCAGACTCATACCAGTACCTAGGCACCCACTTGCAGAAGGCTACAACCTTCTCTCGTTCTCCAGCTTCTACTGGAAGGGAGATACAACCCCCTAGCTCTTGTACAAGCCAATCTATTTACTAGTATGTAGGCACCGGCCTACTGAAGGCTCCAACCTTCACTCGTTTTCTAGCTATTACTGGAAGGGAGCTCCAATCCCCTGGCTCTTGTATTGACCAATATGTTTAACAGTACATAGGCACCGACCTATAGAAGGCTACGACCTTCGCTCTTCCTCCAGGGACCACGTTTCATAAATTTTCATACTGGATACTCCTGGAACACAACACCACAATCTGAAGGCCATGTTTCATCCAATTTTCATACTGGACCCATCAACAACATTGAAGCTCAAAATCAATCACCACTACAATACAACCATCAAATACATCTACATTAACCAATCACTGAAACTCAATCATCAATCTCTAAATTACCCATAACTGAATCACTAAAGAACCATCATCACTAAAGCAAATCACAATCAACCAATTTGAACATTCAGAATATTGTCATCAAAACAGAGGCACCAGAACACAGAGCCGAACCTAGAATTCTGCAACAATAGCCAGATCCAACTACAACTTCAAATATCATATTTTATAATGTATATGCTACTTGTATGTGTTAAACCAGCGTGTATAAGTGCTTTTATCAAAGCCAACCAATGCACATATCTGCAAATATTAATTCATTATTTTGTAGCAATTCCAGACTTCAGTCATACCCAGATCATAACATTTACAAAATAACACATGCGTCAGTATTCAGATCTAGACGATACATGATCAAACCACATAATGATAATTCATTTCAAGCCTTAAGATCTTGATCCATCAATAGATCTTATCCCTCATCAACCGCTAAGTTTCATCCTTGGTTCAGAGCAAGCAAAGCACCATAAGCCGATAACTTGCATACTAGATCTCACACTTCATCATATATTCAATCCTTGTCACTTTGGCCTATTGAACTTCTCCTCCTTATATAGTTTTAGGCCTTTCTCAATACCATGGACCAAAACTACTTAGGACCAAATACCTCGGGCCAATACCTCGGACCAAATATCTTGGACCAATACCTTGGGTCAAAATACCTTGGAACAAATACCTCGGACCAAAAACTTAGTTTTCCAACATGTACGTGTTTTTCCTTTTATGAAAGTGCATGTATACGTTATACACTCATTTTTTTCTGTTAACCCATGTGTATATGCTCCTTGGACAAATTGAACATGCATATACCTCTCTTTCTTCATTGTTTGGAGTCTGATCTGTAATCCTTTGCTACTGTGCTATGAACTGTCATCTGAGTGAGTTTCCATCAAGGACAACACCTATAACATAATTCCAACACTGATTAAATAGTATGGGTCCCCCACTATAAATAAAATGGCATACATATCCATGATTGGAAGTATTTTGTACTTAAGTACTTCAATATTTGATATAATGCAAGCAATAATGTTGGTTGCTAAATTCCAAGCAAATTTAAAGGAAATTCATGTCAATGTAGTCAAAAGGATAATCAAATATCTCTAGAGCACAATAGACTATGGTATGTGGTTTGAAATAGGTAAGGGTTTTAGTTTAAGAGATGATGCAAATGTTGATTGAGCTGGAAATATTGATGACATGAAGAGTAATAGTGGAGCAACATTTTTTTTGGGGGGAATTGCCAAATGCCTTGGGAAAGCAAGAAAAAAAATTCCATTTCTTTATCTATAGTTGAAGTTGAGTACATAGCGATAGCTTCTTGTTGTACTCAAGTTATTTGGATGAGGTAGACACTAAAGGATATCAAAGTTCAGTTTGATATTAAATCCCCATTATGTGTGACAATATGAGCTCCATTAGTATCTCCAAGGACTCGATTAAGCTTTCAAGCACTAAACATATTCCAATTAAATATCATTTCTTGAGAGATCAAGTTTTTGACCATGTTGTTAGATTGGGATAAGTGGCTACTAATGAGCATATTATAGATTGTTTCACAAAGTCACTTCCCAGGGAGCCTTTTGAGTACCTCAAAAACAAATTAGGAGTGACTTATCCCTCCACAAATTGACTCATCTTGTTTGTGAATGATAATTTATTCATTTCATTGAATAATATCATGAGTAGGGTGCAGGAGAATAAAAATTCACATAAGAGGAATAGTGAAATGACATACTTTTTTATTTGTATGTATGGCTATAGAAGAAATTGTTTTGGTTCAATGAGGCATGGTCTCAAGGGGTATTTTCCCACTATGTACACCCTTTACCATCGATGTCAAAGGGGCAAAAGAGTACAAACTTTGATATATTCCATGGGGAGAAGTGACCAACAGGAAGTAGTGTGTAGTTAGTTATGGAATTTACCCCATCTAGAGGGAGAAGAGTGCTTGGTATCAAGGGGTGTGGTGTTTCATGTTGCATGTTGTTTCCATTAATGCATTAGAAATGTTTGGCATATTTGCAATTAATTCCAAAGGGGGAGTTTGTTGAATGAAGTGTTGTCATTGATTGGAATTAGAGATTGGCATTGGAGATTGTTGTGCATTCGTTGATGTCAAGGGAAGTATCAAGTTAGAAAGTGAATTTTTTAGTTGAGAAGCATCACAGTAGTAATGTATGTAATGAATCCTTAAAGACTATGCTTATGGATATGACTACTAGGATGTGTAGTATTTAGCTGACAAACATCATAGTAGCAGGATAAGTGATGAATCCTTAAAAACTATGATTATTGGGAGTTGAGTGCATTGTTGAAGAACCCTCATAGTTCTTTTTTATTGCTTTCATGAACAAGTATTCAAAGAATGGAAGGAAATATTAGTAAGACATTTTAAGTGCAGAATATCAAGCTACGTGCCCCTGCGAAATGCACATATGGATATCTCTTTGAGATACCTTTCCAATGATATATGGCACTTAAGAAAACTCCAAGGGTTTAAGAGATATTAAAGTTTGAAGTTGCACTATCAGTGTCGCATGAGAAGTCTGGAGGTTCATACCTTTTAAGAGACAATCAAAGGTGTGCAGTAAAACAAGCTAGACCATAGACCAATATTTCAGAGGACCGAGATAGTAGGTAGTCTAGGCATATAACATGCCAAAAGGAAGGAAAACCCCATACTAGGCTACACTAGTCAAGATATTCAAGTTATTCAGAACATTTGAGGAGAAATGAAAAGAAATTACCTAGACACAAACCTATGAGTACAATTTTGTTTTTCAATATAGTTATTATATTATTCAAGCATTAGGCCTTGAAGAATATTATAAAGGAAAAATAGGAAAAGAACCCAGGCTCAGACTTTCCCTACCATATATGTTGATGACATGGAAATATGATGAAGTCAGTGAATTGGTGTACAAATGGCACAGAGTAGACCTATGTGATGATGTGGCACTCTATGTAAGTGACACATGGAAGGGAGATTTAGATTTTTTGGATGGCTAAATGCGCCAAATCCATATGACACATGGCATCAAGCAAATGTCACCATGTGGCATCATCACATCACCATGATGTAAGAATTATCATCAACTAATAATGTGGCATATCATTGGGAATTGTGCCAGTGAGTTGCATTTTATTCAATTTCCTATGTTATAGAATTTTTGAAATTCTATTGGAGTCAAGATAGTGGGCTTGAAACTAGAACTGGTTTTGTAGAGTGCAACAACAAAAGGTTCTAGACCTGTTACGGGATAAAACACCCTAGGGTCTGGGTTGAAAACCCCAAGAAATCGAAGAGCATGCAACCACGAGAAGCAAGAAAAAAAGTAGTCCTAATGCTTACACTACTAAAGTAGGATGAAGAGAGAGTACCCATAGGTCCTACATTTGAAGATATTCCCGCAGGGTTCAAACCCTCTACTTCCTCCAATGCTTCAAAACCTGCAACACATTCTAGAAAAGTAGTTCAAATCATGTTCAAGATATGAATGTTAGATCATATAATCATATGGATATAAAACATGAGATAATACATAATTAGATTATAACATGAGTTAAAGCATAAAGATCATAACTATATGGAACAATACAGAGCTTCTTTATTGATATTTGCAAAGAAATCTAGAAGAATACAACCTGATTCAACCACAGCTCCAAGTGAAACCTTCTTTCAGATCTTTCCAACTCGAGCCTCAACAATTCTCTTTCAAATGCATACACAGATTCCATATAAAGGAGATGGACATCTCTATGAGGAAACAAGGGTTTCCTATACATGGGAGTGTAGGAGGCATAAGGATAAATTAGACTTGATTAGGGACCAATTGGGTATAATATCAATGTCCTATCTCTTTCTCCTATTAGGCCTTCCCATGAGGTGTATTTATACCACCTCAAAATAGTTGTTTCAGTTGGCATACAGTTAGGCTATAGGCTCCTGTAGGTGGGCTTCCGGTGTAACCAGTAAAATCCACCCAAAAAATGGGGATTTTATATTTATTAATATTTCAAATTGTATAGTGGGTTGGGTATAGGTGAACCTACATGTGTATGTGGGTTGGGTAGACATGAACCTACATGTGGAATTTAAAATAATGTTTTTCAGTAAAAAGACCAAGTCTAAAGGGAAAGGGCTACCCAAGGCCATGACTCAAAAAATCAAATCTACCACGGTGGTAAATGGTGCTATAACAGATGCCCCCAATATATGAGGTCAGAAGGGGTACATGATGGTCGAAATGTATTAAGCGTATCAAAAGAATCATGTGAGGACTTGGGAGGAGATCACCAGATTTCAGCCTGCCAAACTAGTGGAAGAGGTCAAAAAAAGCTCATATCTGAGGCGGGCATACCCATGCTCAGAGATAGTAAAGCATGTATGCATATCAAGTGTACAGTGGATCCAATATGTATACAAGTACAAATGAATCTGTGAAATACATAGTGGATCATCTAATCATAGCTACAAAAGTACATATAGGCCATGTCACAACATCACATATAAAATATCCGATCAATGATGCTGAAGGAGAAATCTGATCACTGATGTCACATAATTGATCCTCAAAGTACCAAGTCAAAAAGTGGAATAACGTTATTACATGCAACTCAGGTTCCAACATATAAAATGTTGTTGTGATGAAATGCAACATATAAGGTGGATGGTGTCATTGACAAAAAACTAGAGGTACTGATAAGTGAACTAGAATGCAACCCGAGGTCTTCACATACTGCCATGGTATATTTCTACACTATGGGAATAAATAAGTTGAAGTCGACCATGTGAGAAATCATTTGATTACCTGTCATTGATTTATACCATTAACAAATGCAAGACAACTCACTGATAATGATGATGAGAGTCAAGGTACCCCAGTACAATCTAACAAGTACGAATACATGAGTTGAAGTTGAACACTCGAGAGAATCTACCAATCAGGATATATTGATATATTCTCACTATCGATGGCAAGGGAGCCTGCCACTAAAGAATGAAAACCCTAAGGTACTTCCAAAGGACTCTAGACCTTATTCCCATAGTAATGAGTTGGAGTCGATGGGAAAATATCTATTAGAAGGAATGCATTAAGGCATCCCACGTCAATCCAGTGTGAGTTTAACCGACAGGCCAATAATTTGGATGGAATCAAATGAAGTAACCATTGTATAATTGAGGCTTCTGTGATCCATTAATTTTATAAGAAGAGCTTCGACATAAAATCACATGAAAAAGACCATTGTCGACGCGTTTCGAACCAACGACGCGTTTCAAACCAACTAGTGTGGTTCATCTTCAGGACAAGTTGAAGAAACAAATCTAGCCTAGCATGTTAAATAGAGTGTGCAGAGACTCCAACGGCTACCTAACGGCATGCTAGGCTAGATTTGTTTCTTCAACTTGTCCTGACGATGAACCACACTAGTTGGTTCGAAATGCGTCGTTGGTTCGAAACGCGTCGACAATGGTCTTTTTCATGTGATTTTATGTCGAAGCTCTTCTTATGAAGTAATCATACTGAAGCACGTTTCCGACATACACCAGATGTGGCTAGCGCATGATAGAAACCCTTTGAACCAACCAATAATGAAAGATGACACAAAGGCGAGGAATCCACCAATATGGTCAAATGGAAACCAAGGTACTACATGAATCCCAATGTGTGATAATGTAAGTTGACATCAAACACAAGGGAAATCACATAGTCAAAGAACCATGGTACTAATCGATGTTGAGTACAAGGTCACATATCAATGATGGAAATAGGGCCAAGGTGCGGATCTATTCCTACTCTCAGAGTAATTTGTCGAATTCGATAAGAGAAGACCCGCCAGCAAGACGTCAATGGAAACCTTCTTAACTAGCACAAGCAAAGGAACAAATAGCTAATGTGATACTGAACATAAATTTGATAGGTCGAGTATGGTCGACTAAAAATGAGTCAAGAGACACCACAGAAAGGCCAACTCAGGTTTGCTTCCCTTGAACAAAAGCATGACTCAAATGTGACTGTATGGAAACATATGATAACTTTGTATAAGTTTGTCATGCAGGAGGCACAAACAAACTCTCCATATGATTGGAAGAGATTACCAACTAGAGGAGCATTGACTCAATGACAAGTTTATGCCTCTCCTAAGTCAAACTAATGCCCATCCTAATGGAGGAAAGAATTTCTTTGAGTACTTTGTTCAAGGGTGACACAACTAACTCTTGCTTCCATCAATTATGAAAGTAAAGTCCCATTCCCGCTCTTTTTTGCAATATATAATTTTTTGTCTTTTCATATCAAAAATCCTGAAAAATAATAAAATAATTCCTATGATACGGTGGAAAGAACAAGTGTCTAAATACAGATGTGTTAGTTCCTAGGAGTGGAACATTCCTATGCTCAATGCAAGGTGACAAAACTGATTAATGACACTCAAAGGAATGTTATTTCCATGGGAATAAGGTGTCATGTTGTAGAGGCTAAGTGATTGCAAGGTTGATTTTGTAGAAATACATGGTCAAAATGTGGCTTTCACACAAGTCCAAGTGAATCAGGCTTAAGGCCAAAAGGTACAAATAGTCAACATGCAATGCAATAGTACAATTCAACATGTGGGAGCCTCTAGGGTATAAAGCCTAAAAAATAATGAAGAAGAAGAGGAATGAGACTTCATCACAAAGTCATGGCAGGAGTAAAGAGGACTCCTGAGCCTAAGAACAAAAGTTCAGCATGGGTGCCTAGTGACAACAAGGTACTATCTAAGGCACTCATGATAAGGTAGGCTCTACCACACAAGTTATGACATTTCTAAGAAATGAGAAGGTTCTACGTCATATTTTGGTGGGGTCGATCCTAAGGTAAAAATGTAGAAGGAAACTGATAAATGCACAATGCGGGTGAAAAACCTAACATATATGCCAATTTTGAGAACCAATACCTGTCATATTGGATCAACCATAAAAAATCCCAAAGGAGAAGTCTTCCAAGTTCTGTAGACATAACTAGGAATACTAGCCAAGAAGTTAATACATCCCATATATAAACTTAAGATAAAATCTTGTCTTATAGAATACAAAAATTGAAAATTTTTACCTTATATGTACAATATGGTACAAGGAACCACGCAGCCTTGTAGCTTACGCATAATATTTCTTCAGGACAAGCCCCTTGCGAGGATCAGGCCAAGGACTCTTTTGGTAGTTAAAACTCATGGCTTCAAAAAGTTCCTTCTGTGAAGGAAATTCAACTTCCAAGAAATCATTAGAACTAGAAGAATAAAAAGAGGCAATTAAGGGGTCCCATGTCCCCAAACGAGAAATCACTCGATCAACTGTCGTGACCAAGTCCCAAGAAGGAAAATAATAGTTCAAAGGATCCTTCTTAGAAGTAATTGAACATTGAGGATACAGTGCCACATAGTTTACCTGTGGGCGGGTAGAGTCTACCTAAACACTTGGAACATACCAAGGGGTATTTTGTAGTAAATTTGAACTAGGGGGGTGATTATCAGATGCATGCTGATCAATAGTGGCAATACTTTTGTTATGAGGAATATACATCACTCGAAAGAGTGAAGACACCACAACATTAATAGCATAGACAAAATCATGCCCAAGTAGCATATTAAAGTGTAAAGGGTTATCAAACACCATCATATCAATTAAGACAGCCTTCCCACCTAAAGTAATAGGAAATTGAGGAAGAACATCCATAGATTCACTAGGTCTTCTATCATAAGCTAACAACTAACTATAAGTTGCCAACAACTTTGGAGAAATCAAAGCTTTCCAAGTCAAGGAGGATATAATACTTGCAAAGGATCCTTCATCCACCATACATCGATGGATCTTTGTGGAATTAACTCTAACCCTTATTTGGAAAGGTGCAATAGAAGGAAGACGAGGCTCAACAAGATTATCCCAATCAAAGGAGACACTCCTAGAACTTGAAGGGGGTACGCTCGAACAGACCAAAATGCCCCCTAGACCAGAAGACTCCGTACTAGAAATCAATAAGACTTTGTTGTTAGGAACTTCACCTTGTAAAATAGAAGTGGAATTAGCCATAGATTGCACTGGCTTTACCACTTCATCAACCAATGGTTGATTAGACTGTTGAGAAACCATAACCGATTTAGGAGTAAGAGAATCATCAGAATTGGACCACAACCTTTGTACCACTAAAATACCAAGGAACAAATGAGTAATATGGTCTCCCTTACATAGCTTACAAGATAAATTTGGTTTAGCTCTCCTACACCTAGGTTTCTGATCAACATCCATTCCGCCAACATGACTAGGGGTGGTTGGTGGAGAGTCCCAAAGATGACTCGTAGAGGTTAGTGAATTTTTCCCAAGAGATATAGGACTTGTGCCCCTAGTCCTACTCATAGAAGAAGGTGATTCAACATAAATATGACTCACAGAGGTAGGTGACCCATTCCTAGTATGACTTGCAATGACTAGACTTATGTCCCCCATCCTACTCATAGAAGCAGGTGAGTCAACAGAAATATGACTCATAAAGGTAGGTGACCCATTACTAGTATGACTTGCAGTGACTAGGCTTATGCCCCCGCTGTGACTTGCAGTGGCTGAAATTTCATCGCCAACATAGCTTGCAGGGTTGGTGATGATTCATTGATAGAACTATTCTTCTTCTTCTTCTTCCTCCTTCTCTCTTTTTAGATTTCTTATTACAAGAGAGAGGAGAAAGAGGAATCCTAGATTTCTCTTTTCAAGAAGATAAACAATTAACACCCATTTGATGCCCTTGAAATAAAGCATTCATCTGAGATACTTCAAGAAAATTTGGAATATTCGGAGTGGACCACAACCAAACTGGTAGTCCAACATTCAATTCAAGAATATTCAAAGTGGCCATCAAGGGGGTACCAACATTTCCAAAGAAAGGAAAGCACAAGGATCCCCTTTTGGATGAGTCCCTTGGTTGACCTCCATGGGAATATTGCCCATAACCAATTTATACATAGATCGTTCCCTTACGAGATCGTACAAATGAATTTCCAAGGAAGTGAGATGCATAATCAAACCTTTTCCCTTAAGGAGGAAACTTCACAACTTTCAAAAGAAAGATGAAAATCCTTTCAAGACCAGTGGAGTGGTTAGTTAGTCACTAATAATCTAAGGTCCAAAAGTGATAAGACAAATCCACCTAAAGCCAACTAAATACAAAGAGAAAGCAACATTCGACTATAAAGTCCCTAAAGAAGGAACCAATCAAGGAACTTCTAAGTATTTCCACTCCTGGTGATGAGGACCAGACACCAAACTACAAGAAAGTGAAGTAAAGGACCTTCCAAAGATATTTTGGGATAATTATGGTCCAAACCTACTAGTGAAGGTAACATAAACAGTTACGTTGAACTCTAGGAAAAATTCTTTTTCAGTGAAAGCGCTTGATCTTCGCAAGGGCACCCTCCAGAAGTACTAATATGAGTGATACAATGCCTGTCTCAGGTACCACGGGTATTACCCCCCGTAGTCACCTATGTGGTCCCTAGGAATGGAAACTAAGGTCAGCAGTTTGTATCAGAGGCATGGAAAAACAATCTTTGGTCAAGATCCAACAAGTAGGAGAGCGGGTATCTCTCTTCCCTGCCTTCACTTGCCCTCGTGTTTAACTTCCAAAATAGAAGATCTTTCCCATACAACTTAATAATAATGGATTTCACTCTTTTAATGAACTTCTATGTTTAAATTCACAGTGGCCTTGGAGATTTAACTCTCCACACACCTATTCCAAGAACCTAAATGACCTATACTAGTTGATGTAACTATGACAAATTAAAAAATTCTAGTTCATTTAGTTTTAGTGCTTGATTTTAATGGTTGTTCTTAAGTCAAGGAAAAATGGAAGTGAAACTTATAATGTTATTTGACGCAAGAAGAAATCAATAGAAAACCTGGCTACATGCATATGCTACTCTTTTTCTTCAATGAAAGAGATTTCTACAAAAGGTTCTACGAACAAACTAAGAAAGAAAAAGTTTCTTTTCTTTTTCAAAACACACAATCAAAATCTACAAAAAGACTAAAAATGCTTACAGTGCAACTATCCTAATGAAAAATAAAAATTCTTGAGGCAATATTCTAAGGATTACTCTTAAATCAAGCAAATGTATTTCTCAAAGTGATCAATAGGCTAAAAATTGACAGAAAGGAGGAACAAATTCAATCACAATTTTTTTTCCCAAAATCTATCAAATTCAACCTAATAAAAAGACTTCACACTTGCTCTAAAATGATAAGAAGGCCAAAAACAAAAAACAAAAACAAAAAATAAAGGCAACAAAAAGATGTTTTTATATTTTTTCTTTTTAAGGGCATGAAGACTTCTTGAGAAAACCAAAACTACTAAAGACTTCAAGATCACTATTCAAGCATAAAGAACCTCAAATTTCACAAGCCATAAGAATCACTAACATGATAAGAATTAAAGTGAAAAGAGACTACAAACTGAAACAAACTGATATGAACAACAGCATAAAAACTCTAGAAAACGACAAAGATTTCAAGAATACCAAGAAAAAAATTTCAAGATTACAAGAAGGACTTTCTCAAAAACCAAGAAAAAACTACATATGTCAACTTTCAAGAAAGCAAGGCAAAGCAATGTAAAGGTTGGGTTATAAGTGAATTGAAACCAATTCCCTACTCCAAATTATTAGAACAACCATGAACTTCACTAAGAAGCCTTGAACCCAAACACAAAAAACTAACACTTCACCAAGAAGCAAACCATAGGTTGACTAGGTTTTTCCACAAAGAGAGATAGGAAACTAAAAATATGCAAGAAGCAAGACTCTCTCAGAAAATCAATGACTAAACAGAAGTAATAAAATCAATAAAAACCCTTTATTAGACTCAGAATCTGTAAACTCCATTCAAAACCAAACATATGTGACTGTGCAGTGACAAATTTGTGTGTATACATGACTGTACTCAAGTAAACCTATGTATATGCGTGCTTCTTTGGACAAAAGTGCATGTGTACGCGACTGTTGCCACCAAGGAAAAATAAAAAAAATCAGACCCGATCCAGAATATCATACTTTTTGCCCAGATTGCAAACAAATCAAAGACACTAGAAAAATCAAGAAACCAAACAAGAAGGCCTAGATCAAGAGAGAAAAAACCCAAACAAGGAAATTCAAAAATGTATTCCCTGGTGGAGTCACCAATTCTATTACAGGATAAAACACCCTAGGGTATGGGTTGAAAACCCCAATAGATCAAAGGGCATACACCAACAAGAAGCAAGCAAACAAGAAGTCCTAATTCTTAAACTATTAAAGTGGGATGAAGAGAGAGTACTCATAGGTCCTACATTTGAAGATGTTCCCACAAGGTTCAAACCCTCTACTTTCTCCAATGCTTCAAAACCTGCAACACATTCCAGAAAATCATATATACTAGTAGTAGTTCAAAGCATGTTAAAGATATGAATGTTAGATAATATAATCATATGGATATAAAACATGATATCATAACATGAGTTAAAGCATAAAGATAATAACTATCGGGAACAAGACAAAGCTTCTTTATTGATGTTTGCAAAGAAATATGGAAGAATACAACTTGATTCAACTACAAACTCCAAGTGAAACCTTCCTCTAGATCCGTCCAACACAAGCCTCAACAATACTCTTTCAAATGCGTACACATAAATGCCATATAAATGAGATGGACATCTATATGAGGAAACAAGGGTTTTCTATACTTGGGAATGCAGGAGGCACAAGGATAAAACAGATTTGATCAGGGACCAATTGGATATAATATTAATATCCTATCTTTTTCTCCTATTAGGCCTTCCCATGAGGTGTATTTATACCACCTCAAAATAGTTATTTCAGTTGGGATATAGTTAGGCCACGGGCTCCTGTAGGTGGGCTTACAGTGTAACCCATAAACCTTGCCCAAAAAATGGGGAATTTTATAGTTTGTAATATTTCAAATTAGATACATGGGTTGGGTATAGATTAACCCGCATGTGGAATTTAAAGTAATGTTTTTTAGTAAAAGAACCAAGTTTGAAGGGAAAGGGTTGCCCAAGGCCATGACTCAAAGCATCAAATCTACCAAAGTGGTAAATGGTGCTATAATAGATGCACCCTAATATATGAGGTCAGAAGTAGTACATGATGGCCGAAATGTATTATGTATCAAAAGAATCATGTGAGGACTTGGGAGGAGATCATTAGATTCTAGTCTACCAAACCAGTGGAAGAGATCAAAAAGAAAGCCCATGTTTGAAGCGGGCATACCCATGCTTAAAGATAGTAAAGCATGTCTGCATATCAAGTGTAGAGTGGATCCAATATGTATACAAGTACAAGGAAATTGTGAAATACAGAGTGGATCATTCTATCATAGCCACAAAAGTACACATAGGCCATGTCACAATATCACATATAAAAGAAGTGATCAATAATGTTGAAGAAGAAATATGATCACCAATTTCACATAACTGATCCTCAAAGTACTAAGTCAAAAAGTGGAATAATGGTACTACATGAAACTCTGCTGCCAACATATAAAATGTTGTTGTGATGAACTACAACATATAAGGTGGATGGTGTCATTGGCAGAAAATTGGAGGTACTAACAAGTGAACCAAAAAATGCTGATGCAACCCGAGGTCTTCACTGACTGCCACGGTACATTTCTACACTATGGGAATAAATGAGTTGAAGTCAACCATGTGAGAAATCATTTGATTACTAGTGATTCACATATACCATTAAAAAATGTGAGACAACTCGCAAATAATGATGTGAGAGTCAAGGTACCCAGTACAATCTAACAAGTGTGAATAAATGAGTTGAAGTCGAACACTTGAGATAATCTACCAATCCAGAGACATTGATGTATTCTCACTTTCAATAATAAAGAGTCTGCCACTAATGACTGCAAAACCTAAGGTACTACCAAAGTACTCTAGAACTTATTCCCAGATCAATGAGATGGAGTCAATGGGAAAAGATCTACTGGAAGGAAGGAATTAAAGCATCCCACATCATCTAGCGCAAGTGTAACCCACAAGCCAATAATTTGGAAGGAATCAGACAAAGAAAGATGAAGTAACCATACCGAAGCACATTTCCTGCATACACAAGATGTGGCTAGTGCATGACAGAAACCCTTTGAACCAACCAATAATGAAAAATGGCACAAAGGAGAGGAATCCACCAATAGGTTCAAATGGAAACCAAGGTACTGCACGAATCCTAATGTGTGATAATGTAAGCTGACGTCGAACACAAGGGAAACCACACAGTGAAAGACCCATGATATTAATATATGTTGAGTACAACATCACCTATAAATGATGGAAATAGGGCCAGGGTATGGATCTAGGCCTACTCTCAGAGCAATTTGTTGGAGTCGATAAGAGTAGAATCACTAGCAAGAAGTCAATGGAGACCTTCTTAACTAGCACGAGCAAAGGAAAAAATAGATGATGTGATACTGAACATAACTTTGACAGGTCGAGTATGGCCAACTAAAAATGAGTCAAGAGACACTGTATAAAGGCCGACTCAGGTTTACTTCCCTTGAACAAAAGCACAACTCAAATGTGACTCTATAGAAACACGTGATAACTTTGTATAAGTTTGTCGTGGAGGAGGCATAAAAAAACTCTCCATATTATTGGAAGAGATAACCAATTAGAGGAGTATTGACTGAATGAAAATCTTATGCCTCTCCTAATTCAAACTAATGCCCATCCTAATGGAGGAAAGACTTTCTTTGAGTACTTTGTTCAAGGGTGACACAACTGACTCGTGCTTCCATCAATTATGCAAGTAAAGTCTCGTTCCTGCTCTTTTTTCCAATATATAATTTTTTTATCTTCTCATATTAAAAAGCCTGAAAAAGAATAAAATAATGCCTATGATATAGTGGAAAGAATGAGTGTCTAAATGCAGATGTGCTAGTTCCTGGGAGTGGAACATTCCTATGCTCAATGCAAGGTGAAAAAATTGATTAATGAAACTCAAAGGAATGTTGTTTCCATGGGAATAAGGTGTCAAGTTGTAGAGACTAAGTGATTGCAAGGTTGATTTTGTAGAAATACATGGTCAAAAAGTGGCTTATACACGAGTCCAAGTGAATCTGGCTTAAGGCCAAAACGTACAAATAGTCAACATGCAATGCAGTAGTACAACTCAACATGCGGGAGCCTCTACGGTATAAAGTCAGAAAAATAATGAAGAAGAAAAGGAATGCAGCTTCATCGCAAATTCATGGTGGGACTAAAGAGGACTCCCAAGCCTAAGAAAAAAAGCTCAGCATGGGTGCCAAGTGACAAGAAGGTACTATATAAGGCACCCATGATAAGGTAGACTTTACCACACAAGTTATGACACTTCTAAGCAATGAGAAGGTTTTGTGTCATATCTTGGTGTGGTTGATCCTAAGGACAAAATGGAAAATAAAACTAATAAATGCAAAATGCAGGTGAAAAACCTAACCTATATGCCAAGTTCGAGAACCAATACCTGTCATAGGGGATCAACCATAAAAATTCCCAAAGGAGAAGTCTTCCAAGTTCTATAGACATAGTTAGGAACACTAGACAACAATCTAATACGTCCCATATATAAACTTTAGATAAAATCTTGTCTTATAGAATGCAAAACTTATATGTACAATATGGTATAGGGATCCACACAGCCTTGATTCTAATGCATAATAGTTCTTCAAGACAATCCTCTTGTGGGGCTGAGGCCAAGGACTCCTTTGGTAGTTAAAACTCATGGCTTCAAAAATTTTCTCCTGTGAAGGCAACTCAATTTCCAAGAAATCATGAGAACTAGAAGGATCAAAAGAGGGAATTAAAGGGTCCCATGCCCCCATAGGAGAAATCACTTGGTCAACTATCGAGACCAAGTCCCGAGAAGGAAAATAATAGTTCAAAGGATCCTTCCCATAAGCAATTGAACATTGAGGATACAATTCCACATAGTTCACCTATGGTTGGGTAGAGTCTACTTGAACACTTGGAACATACCAAGGGGTATTCTGTAGTAAATTTGAATTAGGGGGTGATTATTAGATGCAAGCTTATCAATAGTGATAATATTTCCATTATGAGGAAAATAAATCACTCGAAAGAGTGAAGACACCACAACATTCATAGCATAGACAATATCATATCCAAGTAGCATATTAAAATCTAAAGGGTGATCAACCACCATCATATTGATTAAAACAATTTTCCCACCTAAAGTAATAGACAATTGAGGAAGAAAACCCATAGATTCACTAGGTCTTCTATCATAGGCTAACAACTGACTCTCAACTACCAAAAACTTTGGAGAACCCAAAGCTTTCCAAGTCAAGGACGATATAATACCTGCAGAGGATCCTTCATCCACCACACATAGACGTTTGTGGAATTAAATCTAACCCTTATTTGGAAAGGTGCAACAGAAGGAAGACGAGGCTCAACAAGATTATCCCAATCAAAGGAGACACTCCTAGAACATGGAGGGGGTGCACTCGAAGTGACCGGAATGCCCCCTAGACTAGAAGACTCTATACTATAAATCAAGAAGACTTTGTTGTTAGACACTTCACCCTATAAAACAGGAGTGGAATCAGCCAGAGATTGCAATGGCTCGACCACTTCATCAACCAATAGTTGATTAGACTGTTGAGAAATCATAACAGATTCAGGAGAAGAAGAACTGTTAGACTCTGACCATAACCTTTGTACCACTGAAATACCAGGGCAGAAATGAGTAAGATGGTTTCCCTTTCATAGCTTACAAAGGAACTTTGGCTTAAATATTCCATGCCTAGGTTTTTTATCAACATCCATTCCGCCAACATGAATTGTAGTGGTTGGTGGAGAGTCACCAACATGACTTGCAGAGGTTAGCGAATTTTTCCCAAGAGAGATAGGACTTGTGCCACTAGTCCTACTCACAAAAATAGGTGAGTCAAAAAAAATATGATTCATAGAGGTAGGTGACACATTTCTAGTATGACTTGAGTGACTAGACTTATGCCCCCAATCCTACTCACAGAAGTAGGTGAGTCAACAGAAATATGACTCGCAGAGGGTTGTGACCTGTTAGCCCTGAGGTGCAGCACTGTTATTTTAACAAAAATGTCCCCTGTTTTAGCTCCGATGGTCCACGTCCCCTCATGCTCCGCTTTGGCCATAAGCCGGACTTCAAAAATTATACACCTGCGCTCATAAATATTGGTAGGTCCGCTCTCGGTTCATCTCTCTTACGCTGTGCTCTCCATTCTATGATCCCCGATCAAATCGATCTCAGCCGTCCATTTCATTCGTCAATCCAACAACTATTGCACATCACTTAATCGCCCATTGACATATCACAATTCCATCGCACTGTCCGCCAACCCTTCACCTCTATGATTAACGATCAGATCTTGACCGTTGATCTAAACTTGATTTGACGGTTGTTGCTTAGCCAATCAAATCAACTTATGCAATGATCCTCAACCGCCGATCTTCCTCCATCATATCCAATAGTTCACAATGATTTTCGGGTGAGCAACAAGTAAGAGGGATACCTACCCAATAAGGCTATTTCCACTCTCCTCCTCGCTGTTATGTGTCACTTGATGAGTGGAATTGGGTGCCAATCTGATTTACCACTTACCTCTTGTGATCTCACCCGAAATACCACCTTTTGCTTTCAAATCCACCAATGTGATATCGATTCCTCTATCTCTGTGATATGATCCCGTCCATTGATCATATCGATCCAATGGCCCCGTATCCCACTTCCCACCGGGAGGAAATTTTTTGGCTCTGTCAGTGTTTTTTACAGTCAAACAGTTGAACTGGAATAACGGAATATATGGCTGAAAGGGGAAAACAATAGCACAATGCAGCTGAACCAACGTAAATGGTCATGGAACGTTGCTGGCACGAGCGAGCCACTTGATAGTGCAACAAAATTACCAAAATTTGGTTACTGAGTTGTTAGCAAAATAGACCTCTGAGCTCATGTTTTTTATGTTATCAAGTAGTTAAGAAGGTAGAGGGGATAGATTAAGACATCTCGAGCCTCAGAGGATTCGAGAGCATTGTAAAAAGCCTATAAATGGTTGAAAGTTCGAATTATCAAGGGTTCAACTTTTGGAGACTGTGGATATTCTATTCCTCCCAATGTCTCATCTTCAGTCCAGTAATACAAGCTTCTTCGGTTGTTACATGTTCAATCGCCATCTTCTCCTCTTTTCTAAGCTTGCACTTGAATAGGTTATTCATGTTTTCTTCTGTGTCGAATACCATATAACTATCATCTTATCTCTGCATTGATAAATTAGATTTGTAAACTTCAATTACTTTCTATAGCTAGACATTCATATTTTTTTATGTATGTATATGCTGGTACAATCAGGATTCTCCATCTATTCATTGAATCTATAAACTATTGAGCATTAGTGGTCAAAATCCTTGTCAAGCTGAGGGTGTTCATGCATGTCTTGAGTGGAAACAGAGTTGAAACAGTCATTTGACTTGATCCAAACCCCAATCCATTCCAATATTTCAGAGAACGATATTGAAGATTTATATGTTTCCAGGCATCTCTGAGCTACAACCTAGGAGAGTTTCCTGGAGTGCTAACATAATTAGCATTGTTGACGGGGAGAGGAGACTAAAGCTCAGCGTCCCTGGGGGACAACACAAATCCAACTTTGATGATAGACAAAGTCTGGACACTGTTTGGGTTGTAATCATCTATCTGGTGACTCTACTGGAGGACGAACCTCTTGGTGACTCCACTCCATAGTTCTGGCTCAGTTTGTGAGGCATACTTGGATAATTCCTCAGGAGCCACGAGCTAACCCAGTACCTGACCCTAAAAAAATCATCAAAGAAAGAAAGGTGTTGCAGAAAGAAGCATCAGGTTCAAGTAGCTCTAAACAATATTCTATATCTCTTCAAGAAAATCCTTTAATAGGGAAAATACATGTTGAGAGTATAGCATCTAATACTAGCAGTGAAGAAAAAATCTTAGAGATTCATAGAGCTCCGTATTCTTTAGGTTCTCCTTTCATTGTAAGCTCAAAGGAAGCCTCTCCTCCTATCCATCATACTCCTTTAGTCCTATCAGTCACTCCTCAACCCTCTGTCATTCAGACTTCTAGTACCCTTATAGCCACCACAGCTATGGCAGCACCTACCAAAATGGAAATAATCATAGCTACTAGGTGTGGACCTCTAGTACTGCCCAATCCTTTGAATGCCATGCCTACTAGAGAATATCAGAAGTATAGGCCTATGTTCACTGGGACTGAAGGTGTTACAACTGAGGAACATCTTGAATCATTCTATAGCTATGTTGATAACCTAGACATTAGTGAAGATGATGTATGGATGAGAGTCTTTGTCCAATGTCTAGATGGAGAAGCCAAAAAATGGTTCAGAGAACTGACCCCAAGGTCTATAGAAAATATTGAGGCTTTAGATGATGCATTCCTAAAGCATTGGGTGGATAAGAAGGATCTACTCTACTACCACACCGAGTTTGGGAACTTAAAGAGGGAAAATGGTGAGTTGTTGTCTGATTTTAATAAGAGGTTTAACCGCATGTATATCAAGATACCAGTTGAAGTAAAACCCACCACTACCTCTGCTAAACTCACCTATGCCAGTGCCTTTGATTCTGAATTCTGTCTATTGTTGAGGGAGAGATGATGTGCTACCTTGGCTGATATGCAGGATGCAACCTTGGAAGTAGAATCGAACATCATGGCTAGAGAGAAGCTCAAGGGGAATGTTGATAGAAGGAGACAGAGGGGTGAATCTTCATCATCTTCAAATCTCAAGATAGATAAAACGACCAAGATGATAGAGTCATTAGCCTTTGAAATCTCCAAATTAAAGGTTGAGTAGCACCTTGGGAAAGGAAGAGTTCCTAATACCTTTGCTCCTAGAAATCCAAATCCATATACAAGAGCTAATGAGCAGTTGCAGATTCTGCAAAGAAGAAAAGATTCCAATAAAGACCAAAGGGTGAAGATCCCTTTCTAGAATGTAATCATGGAAGAAGAGCAGTTTGAAGAATATGATGAGAGCCATTGTCTGGAAGACAAAGGCAGTGCCTTCTTTTTTACCTTAGTAGCCTATGAAAAGTCATTATTCAATGACCAGATCAGCCAAGAGTGGGATGGTGGAGCTGTTTTGCGAACTAATGATCAACACATATATGATCTGAGGTTGGAGATGAATAATGCCAAGGAAACTCCTATTCAGAGAGCTATTGTCCCTGCAATACAACAAGCTAAAAAGAAAAAACGATTGGAAATTGATCCCATCATCCTCAAAGCTCCAGCTCACGAGGTAAGAGGCCCTGACAAGTCTCCTTCTCCTTTCAGTTTTGAATCATAAATATAGAAGCTAAGAATACCTATACCTCTTATTGAATTAGCGAAGAATGAGTCCTTCAAAAGATCTATCCTCAAGGCCCTTGAGCCTAAAGCCATCCAAGTCTCCGCTGACTATGTAAATCTGCAAGACGACAAACCAATTTTTGTTCTCAGCCCAATGATTGAAAATTGTGATGACAACTCCCCATCATTCTATGTCTCTTTGACTATTCATGACAAAATCCTTCACAACTTCCTTCTGGACACAGGAGCTATCCATAATCTAATGCCTAAGGCTGTCATGGATGATTTGGGTCTTGACATTACCAAGTCTTATCATGACCTATTTTCTTTTGACTCTAAAAAAGTGAAATGTTTTGGATTAATCAAAGACCTACCCATCACCTTGTCTCAGCTACCCATGAAGAGCATGATGATGGATATTGTGGTAGCAGATGTACCCCCCAAGTTTGGCATGTTGCTTTCCAAAGGTTGGATCAAGAGATTAGGTGGATCGTTGCAAAATGATCTATCCTATGCTATTGTCCCAGTTTTTGGAGGTGAGAGTAGGAGATTATATAGAGAAGCTCAGTTGGCTTATATCATAAGTGATGAAAGGAATCCCACTAATCATCCCATATATGCTGTCGACACTAATTTTGGAGCCTGTATTCTTCAGATTGAAGAATCCCAGTTGGCCTCCATGCAGCTTAGGAAACCGGTTTGCCAGATCACAGAGGAAGAAGGCACACAAATTTGGGACATGTTCTTTGATGGAGCTTGCTCCAAGTAAGCTGCAGGGGAAGGTGTAGTCCTTGTGTCCCCCACACAAGAATGCATTCATTTATCTTTCAAGTTAACTTTTCAGGTCACAAATAACATAGCAGAGTACGAAGCCTTGATATTGGCCTTAAACGCTGCTAAAGAAATGGGCATCAAAGGTTTGAAGGTGTTTGGATATGCAGACCTTAGCATTCAGCAGGTGAACAAAACTTTCCAAGCAAAGAATCCAGGCTGAAAGCATACAGAGATGAGGTATGGAAGCTCAAGGGTTCTTTTAATAGTTTCAGCATTTCTTACATCCCTGGAATGAAGAACCAGCTTGTTGATTCCCTTATTGTGTCTGCTATCACGTTTATTCCTCCTTTGCCTCCTAAATTGACTTATGAAGTTCAGGTGAAATATAGACCATCTCTGCCTGACAATGTCAAATACTGGAAAGTTTTTGAAGATGATGATGAAATTAATAGGTTTTTACAAGTCATTGATGAATTTTCTGAAATGCACATTGACTAAGAAAACGAAACCGTTGAAGAATGCAACCAGTCTAACCTAAAGGATGAGATTGGTTAGGATAGCATTTTTTCAGCTACCTAGTAACCATATACCCAAAGGATTGGTGCCCCTAGAGAAGTTTTTTGATCATAATGATGGATCTTATAAGCCTGCCAAAAAATAAAATGGGTCTGCAATTCATAGACATAATGTAGGGAGTCAAGCCCACATAAAGTATATAAATATGTCCACTCACTTGTCTTCTACCCAAAGTTCCAAGTATTGCACCTTGATTAAACAATTTGCTGATATTTTTGCTTGGGAGTACAGTGATCTTAAGACCTATGACACCAACATCATCCAGCATAAGATTCCACTGGAGAAGAACACCATCCCTTTTAAGCAGAAATTAAGACCTATCAGCCCTCTCTTATTGCCTTTGATTGCAAAGGAAATCAAGAAGTTGTTGGACACCAAGATCATAGTTCCCCTAAAGTATTCGGTAGCTAACCTTATGGTAGTAAGAAAGAAGAATGGAGAAAACAAGCTTTTATTGACTTCAGGAATCTGAACAAATGCTCTAAAAAAGACAACTACCCCCTGCCTAAGATGGAACATTTTCTACAAAAAGTTTCAGGGGCTAGTGTTATGTCTTTCTTAGATGGATTTTCAGGTTCCAATCAGATTGTTGTACATCCAGAAGATCAAGAAAAGACTGCCTTCACTACTCCTTGGGGCACCTTCATGTATTCCAAGATGCCCTTTGGACTGATGAATGATGGGGCTACTTTTGAGAGGGCCATGGACGTAGCCTTTGTGGGAGAGAAGAAAAAGTTTGTCCTTATTTACCTTGATGATATAATGGTCTTTTCCAGCAGTCACAAGGACCATTTGCAGCATTTGAAGAAGGTGTTTCTAAAATGCAAATGATTTGGAATTTATGTGAACCCAAAGAAGTCACAGTTTTCTCTAGAAGAAGGCAAACTTTTGGGACATATTGTTTCTGTTGAAGGTGTGAAGATCAATCCAACGAGAGTTCAACCAATTCAGACATTGTCCATCCCAAGGTCAAAAAGGGACATTAAATATTTCTCGGGAAATATTAACTTTGTTAGGAGGTTTATTCCAAACTTTGCAGAGCTAGTGAAGCACATCACTTCCATGCTAAAGAAAGGAGCAGAAATAAAATGGACTGATGGTGCAAGAAGCTCTTTTGAAGCCATCAAACAAGATATCATGGAAGCTCCCACTCTAATCAGCCTAGATTATACCAAGGAGTTTTATATCTTCTCTTTTACCTCTTATGATACACTTGCAACAATTCTATTGCAAAAAAATGATGAAGGTGTAGAACACCCTGTGGCCTTTTTCAGAAAAACTCTGAGGGACGTTGAACTAAGGTATGACCTTATTGAAAAATAAGCTTATGCTCTCATAAAATCTTTAAACGCATTCATAATTTATATTCTGCATTCCAAAGTGGTTGTGTATGTACCTTCAGCCTCAGTAAAAGTTGTCCTAACTTAGCCAGATATTAATGGAAAGAGAGCTAAATGGATTGTAAAATTTATAGAGTTCAACATAGAGGTGAATCCCACCAAGCTTGTCAAAGGCCAGGGCTTGGCTAAGCTTATGGCTAAGGAAAATTGTTGTTTTTTAAACATCAATTACATGGGTTCAAATTCAGGTGGTGAGCGGACAAGGGAAGCAGTAGAAGAGCAAGAGAAAAATCAGTCTTTGGCTGAAAAACTAGCCACCTATGATTGGTTTTCCAGTGTAATTCATTTTTTGCAGAAGCTAGAAGTCCCTCCTGGGCTTAGCTCAAGTCAAGCCCGGGCCATTAAGTTCAGATCAACCAAATTATGCATTAATAATTACCTACTTTATTGGAAAGACCCATCAGGGGTCCTCTTGAGATATCTAGACAAAGGACAATCTGTGGAAGTCACGCACTAGTTCCATTCTAGCATCTGTGGAGGGCATTATTATTGGAAAACCACAACCCACAAGATCCTGAGAGTTGGGTATTATTGGCCAACTCTATTCTCTGATGTGTTTTATTTTGTGAAGCCTTGTGACAAATGTCAGAGGTTTGCAGGAAGACAACAGCTAAAATCTCTGCCCTTGAAGCCAGTACATGCTAATGGTCCCTTCCAGTAGTGGGGCTTGGACTTCATAGGTGAGATAAATCCACATTCCAGTGGCCAGCACAAATGGATCTTGGTAGCCACTGATTATTTCACCAAATGGATTGAGGCTATACCCACTAAAAATGCTAATCATCAGGTTATCATAAAGTTCT
>APFE030121925.1:253340-277666 GCA_000404065.3 Pinus taeda | reverse complement strand
GGAAATCAAGAAGCTGTTGGATGCCAAGATCATAGTTCCCCTAAGGTATTCAAAGTGGATAGCTAACCTTGTGGTAGTAAGAAAGAAGAATGGAGAAATCAGGCTTTGTGTTGACTTCAGGAATCTGAACAAATGCTCTAAAAAAGACAACTACCCCTTGCCTAAGATGGAACACTTGCTACATAAAGTTTCACAGGCTAGAGTTATGTCTTTCTTAGATAGATTTTCAGGTTACAATCAGATTGTTGTACATCCACAAGATCACGAAAATATTGACTTCACTACTCCTTGGGGCACTTTCATGTACTCCAAGATGCCTTTTGGACTGATGAATGCTGGGGCTACTTTTCAGAGGGCCATGGACATAGCCTTTGTGGGAGATAAGGACAAGTTTGTCCTTATTTACCTTGATGACATAACAGTCTTTTCCAGCAGTCACAAGGACCATTTGCAGCATTTGAATAATGTGTTTCTAAAGTGCAGACGGTTTGGAATTTCTGTGAACCCAAAGAAGTCACAGTTTTCTCTAGGAGAAGGCAAACTTTTGGGACATATTGTTTCTGCTGAAGGTGTGAAGATCGATCCAGCAAGAGTTCAAGCAATTCAAACATTGTCCATCCCAAGGTCAAAAAGGGACATTCAATCTTTCCTGGGTAAGATTAAATTTGTCAGGAGGTTTATTCCAAACTTTGCAGAGCTAGTGAAGCACATCACTTCCATGCTGAAGAAAAGATCAAAAATAAAACGGACAGATGGTGCAAGAAGCTCTTTTGAAGCCATCAAACAAGCTATCATGGAAGCTCCCACTCTAATCAGCCCAGATTATACCAGGGAGTTTTATATCTTCTCTTTTGCCTTTTATGATACACTTGCAGTAGTTCTATTGTAGAAAAATGATGAAGGTGTAGAGCACCCTGTGGCCTTTTTCAGCAAAACTCTGAGGGATGCTGAACTAAGGTATGACCTTATTGAAAAACAAGCTTATGCTCTCATAAAATCTTTAAAGGCATTCAAAATTTATATTCTACATTCCAAAGTGGTTGCATATGTACCTTCAACCTCAGTAAAAGATGTCCTCACTCAGCCAGATATTGATGGAAAGAGAGCTAAATGGATTGAAAAATTCATAGAGTTCAACATAGAGGTGAAGCCCACCAAGCTTGTTAAAGGCCAGGGCTTGGCTAAGCTTATGGCTGAGGAAAATTGCAGTTTGTTAGACATCAATTGCATGGGTTCAAATTCAGGTGGTGAGCAGACAAAGGAAGCAACAGAAGAGCAAGAGAAGAATCAGTCTTTAGCTGAAAATCTAGCCACCTGTGAATGGTATTCCAGTGTAGTTCATTTTTTGCAGAAGCTAGAAGTCCCTCTAGGGCATAGCTCAAATCAAGCCCGGGCCATTAAGCTCAGATCAACCAAATTCTGCATTAATAAAAACCTGCTTTATTGGAAAGACCCATCAGGGATCCTCTTGAGATGTCTAGACAAAGGACAATTTGTGGAAGTCATGCACCAGTTCCATTCTAGCATCTGTGGAGGGAATCATTATTGGAAAACCACAACCCATAAGATCTTGAGAGCTGGGTATTATTGGCCTACTCTGTTCTCTGATGTGTTTTCTTTTGTGAAGTCTTGTGGCAAATGTCAGAGGTTTGCAGGAAGACAACAGCTAAAATCTCTGCCCTTGAAGCGAGTACATGCCAATGGTCCCTTCCAGCAGTGGGGCTTGGACTTCATAGGTGAGATCAATCCACATTCCAGTGGCTAGCACAAATGGATCTTGGTAGCCACTGATTATTTCACCAAATGGATTGAGGCTATACCCACTAAAAATTCTAATCATCAGGTTATCATAAAGTTCTTGAATGAGAATATTTTCACTATATTTGGTTGCCCAACCAAGCTAGTCACTGATAATACAACAACTTTCAAAGCAGAAGAATTGGTGGACATGTGTGAATCCATGGGCATTCAATTGGTGCATACTACTTCATATTATCCTCAAGGCAATGGCCTGGCAGAATCATCTAACAAGAGTCTTCTAAGGATAATGAAAAAACTGTTGGAGGACAACAAAAAGAGCTGGGATTCCAAGTTGAAGTTTGCATTGTGGGCTGACAGAGTTACCAACAAGAAGTCCATAGGAAATTCTCCATTTAAGCTAGTTTATGGCACTGATGTTGTTTTTCCTATCCAGTTGATTCTCCCTCTGGCCAAATTATTGCAAGAAGAACATGATGAAGAGAATGACATGGCGAGGAGAATGAGTAACTTGGTTGAATTACAGCAGATCAGAGAACAACTGGTTGAGAAGTCAAGAATTCATCAGAAGAAGATCAAAGAAACCTTTGATAGAAAGGCAAAAATGGACAGTTTTCAGGTTGGTGACTGGTTTCTCAAATGGGATGCACTGAAGGAAAAGAAGGGAAACCATGGTAAATTTTATGCCTTATGGACGAGACCGTTTGTCATTGCTCAAGTTCAGATGAACAATACGTTCATTTTGCACAATTTGGAGGGGGGAGGTGTTTTTGATGGCCCAGTCAATGGGCGGTTTTTGAAACTTTACTTCATATGAGGCTTTAAGGCCTTAATATTGTAATAGGTTTTTTCAGTTTTTATTTTTTATGAAAATAAAATCCATGCCCAATGAAACACTAGGAGATAAGTTTGTTTTGGTTGTTACTAGAAAGGCAGTAGTCTGCAATTCTTGAAACCTCAAAGGGAGGCTTTCATCCCCAATAGGAGCCAATGTTAGCCCTGAGGTGCAGCGCTGTTATTTTAACAGAAATGTCCCTTGTTTTAGCTCCGATGGTCCACGTCTCCTCTTGATCCACTTTGGCCATAAACCAAACTTCAAAAATTATACACCCGCACTCATAAATATTAGTGAGTCTACTCTCGGTTGATCTCTTCTCCGCTGCGCTCTCCATTCTCCGATCCCTAATCAGATCAATCTTTGTCGTTCATTTCGTTCGCCGATCCAATGGCTATTGCGCATTGCATAATCGTCCATCGGCGTATCACAATTCCATTGAGCTATCCACCAACCCTTCACCTATGCAATTAATGATCAGATCTTAACCGTTGATCTAAACTCGATTCGATGATTGTTTCTTAGCCAATCAAATCAACTTATCTGATGATCCTCAACCGTCGATCTTCCTCCATCATATCCGACAATTCACAACGATTTTGGGTGAGCAACAAGTGAGAGGGATACTCACCTGATAAGGTGATTTCCTCTCTCCTCCTCGCTGGTACATTTCACTTGATGAGTGGAATCGGGTGCCAATCCAAATTACCACTTACCTCTTGTGATCTTGCCCGAAATACCGCCTTTCGCTTTCAAATCCATCGATGCGATATCAATTCCTCTATCTCTGTGATATGATCATGTCCATTGATCATATCAATCCAATGGCCCCATATCCCACTTCCCACCAGTCACCCGGGGAGGAAATTTGTTGGCTCTGTCAATGTTTTTTAAAGTCAGACAGTTGAAGTGGAATAACAAAATATATGGTCGAAAGGGGACAAATGATAGCACGATGCAGCCAAACCAACGGAAATGGTCATGGAACATCACTAGCACAAGTGAGCCACTTGATAGCGCGACAAAATTACCAGAATTTGGTTACTATGTTGTTAGAAAAAGAGACCTCTAATCTCATGCTTGTTTATGGCATCAAGTAATTAAGAAGACAGAGGGGATAGGTTAAGACATCTAAAGCCTCAGAGGGTCCGAGAGCATTGTAAAAAGCCTATAAATGGTTCAAAGTTCGAAGTATCAAGGGTTTAGCTTTTGGAGACTATGGATACTCTATTCCTCCCAGCATCTCATCTTCATTCCGGTAATACAAGCTTATTTTGTTGTTACATGTTCAACCACCATCTTCTTCTCTTTTCTAAGCTTGCACTTGAATAGGTTATTCATTTTTTCTTATGTGTCGAATGCCAAATAACTGTCATCTTATCTTTGCGTTGATAAATTAGATTTGTAAGCTTCATTTACTTTCTGTAGCTAGCCATTCATATGTTTTTATGTATGTATCTGTCGGTACAACCAAGATTCTCCATATATTCATTGAATATATAAACTATTTAGCATTAGTGGTCGAAAGCCTTGTCAAGATGAGGGTGTTCATGCATGTCTTTAGTGAAAAAAAGAGTTGAAACAGTCATCTGACTTGATCCAAACCCCAATCCATTCCATTAGTTCAGAGAATGATATTGAGGATTTATATGTTTCCAAGCATCTCTAAGCCACAACCTAGGAGGTTTTCCTAGAGTGCTAACATGACCCATTGCTAGTATGAATTGCAATGACTAGACTTATGCCCCCAGCATTACTTGCAGCAATTGAAATCTCATCTCCAACATGACTTGTAGGGGTTGGTGATGATTCATGTGTAGAACTATTCTTCTTCTTCTTCTTCCTCTTTCTCTTCTTTTTAGATCTCTTATTACAAGAGGGAGGAGAAAGAGGAATCCTATATTTCTCGTTTGAAGAAGATCAACAATTAACACCCATTTGATGCCCTTGAAATAAAGCACTCATGTGAGAAGCTTCAAGAACATTTGGAAAATTCAGAGTGGACCGTAGCCAAACTGGTAGTCCAACATTCAATCCAAGAATATTCAAAGTGGCCATCAAGAGGGTACCAATGTTTCCAATGAAAGGAAAAGCACAAGGACCCCATTTTGGAAGGGTCCCTTGGTTGGCCTCCACAAGAATATTGGCCATACCCAACTTATACGCAGATCCTTTCCTTACAGGATCATACAAATGACTTTCCAATGTAGAGAGACGCACAATCAAACCTTTTCCCTTAAGGTGGAAACTCTAAAACTTTCAAAAGAAATATCAAAAGCCTTTCAAGACCAATGGAGTGATTGGTCAGTCATTCATAATATAAGGTCCAAAAGTGACAAGAAAAATCCACCTAAAGCCAACTAAATATAAAGAGCAAATAGCACTTGACTATAAATTCCCTAAAGATGGAACCAATCAAGCAACTTCCAAGTATTTATGCTCCAAGTGATGAGGACTAGACACCAAAATACAAGAAAGTGAAGTAAATGAACCTCTGAAGATAATTTGGGATAATTATGGCCCAAACCTACCAGTGAAGGTAATAGAAACAATTACGTTGACCTCCAGACAAAATCCTTTACCGATGCAAGTACTCGAGCTTCACAAGGGCACCCTCTAGAAGTACTAATGACAGTGATACAATGCATGTCTCAGGTACCATGAGTATTCCCCCCCGCAGTCACCTATGTGGTCCCTAAGAATGACAACTAAGGTCACTAGTTCATATCAGAAGTCAGGAGGAACAATCTTTGATTGGGATCCAACAAGTAGGAAAGGGGGTATCTCTCTTCCTTGCCTTCACTCGCACTCGTGCTTAACTCCCAGAAGAGAAGAGATTTCCCAGACAACTTAACGACACTGGATTTCACTATTTTAAGCAATTTCTATGTTTAAATTCAGAGTGGCCTTGGAGAGTTAACTCACCACACACCTATTCCAAGGCCCTAAATGACCTAGACTAATATGATCCGTATTATCCACAGTATTATGTTCATTATGTTCATACTACTCCAAAAAACTACCACAGAAACTTAAAGTCTAACATGACCTAGACTAGTTGATGTAGCTATGACAAATCAAAAAATTATAGTTAATTTTTATTTTAGCTCTTGATTTTAATGGTTGTTCTTAAGTCAAGGGAAAATGGAAGTGCAACTTATGATGTTATTTGACACAAGAAGAAATCAATAGAAAACCTAACTACATGCATATGCAACTCTTTTCCTTCAATGAAAGAGATTTCTACAAAAGGTTCTACGAACAAACTAAGAAAGAAAAAAAACTATTTTCTTTTTCAAAGCACACACTCAAAATCTACAAAAAGACTAAAAATTCTTACAATGCAACTATCCTAATGCAAACTAAAAATTCTTAATGCAAGATTCTAAGGATTACTCTTAAAGCAAGAAAATGTGTTTCTCAAAGAGATCAAGAGGCCAAAACTTGACAAAAAGGAGGAACCAATTCAATCACAAACTTTTTCCCAAAATCAAGAAAATTCAACCTAATGGAAAGAATTCAAACTTGCTCTAAAATTATAAGAAGACCAAAAACAAAAACAAAAAGGAAAAGAAAGGCAACAAAACGATGTTTTTATCTTTTTTCTTTTTAAGGGCACAAAGAGTCTTGAGAAAAACAAAAACTACTAAAGACTTCAAGATCAATATTCAAACATAAAGAACCTCAAATTTCACAAGCCATAGGAACCATTAACATGATAAGACTTATAGTGAAAAGAGGTTGCAAATTCAAACAAGCTAATATGAATAGCAACATAAAAACTCCAACAAACAAGAAATATTTCAAGAAGACCAAGAAAAAATTTCAAGATTGTGTTGGGTTGTGTTATATTCTTTCCACGACTAATCTACATAGTGAACCGAGGGGTTAGAGGGGGGGGTGGATCCCTCCCTTCGTTGCGCAGCAGGGGGGTCACAGGGGGGGCGACATCCCCCTCTGTTCGCGGGGTTTGAGGGGGCGGGTAGCCCCCCTCTACGGGGTCCGTGGCAGCGCCTTGGGAAATTTTTTTTTGGACCCTATATTAGGTTGGGCAAACCTACCTACGGTTTTCGGTCCATGGTTTTGGATGCGATGGTTTTCAGTCCATGGTATTTGATGCTTCAGCATGTATAAATATGTATTGTAACATTGAAAGGAACATAATGAAAAATCAAGCTAGTAGTCCTCGTTTTGGGATCCAGTGGGAAATCCCTATGTATATGTCTTTTATGTGTTATGCTCTCACTTTTTTATTTTTCCTTTGATTTAGAATTCATATGCAGATAATTTATGTACGGGGTTAAAACCTACATTTGGTATCAGAGCTGTTTTGGCTTCAAGGGGACGCCTTTGTTGTTGAAGGGTTTCGCTCAGGCCTGTGGTAGACCCTGTTCAGTGAGAGATCTACAAGATCGATTCTGGTGGTGAAAGAAGATGGCAAGTAGCGGAAAGATAGAGATTGAGAAGTTCAATGGTCAGAGTTTTGAGTTGTGGAAACTCAAGATGGAGGACTCTGTTGGTGGATAAAGATCAGTGGATCGCGGTAGATCCGGGTACTAAACCAACGGGAGTGACCGTGAAGAATGGAAGAGTGGATTGGAGGCAAAGAGCACATACGTTGTGTGCTCAGATTCAGTATTGTTGAATGTTCAGGGGTGCTAGGCGAAGGCTTTGTGGGACATTAGGGACTTGTACATCTACGTCTTTGGTGATAACTGTTCCTGAGAAAAGCTGTTTAACCTGAGGATGAAAGATGGAGACTCGGTGACAGAGCATTTGAATGCATTTAATACTATGGTAAGTCAGTTATCATTTTTTGATATTAAAATTTCAGATGAAGATAAGTGCATCAGTTTGTTGTGTTCTCTACAGGGTTCGGGGCAGCGCCTCGGGAAAAAAAAAATTGGACCCTATATTAGGTTAAGCGAACCTACCTATGGTTTTCGGTCCATGGTTTTGGATGAGATGGTTTTTGGGCCATGGTATTGGATGCTTCAACATGTACAAATATGTATTGTAACATTGAAAGGAACATAATGAAAAATCAAGCTGGTAGTCCTGGTTTTCGGATCAAGTGGGATATCCCTGTGTATATGTGTTTTATGTGTTATGCTCTCGCATTTTTATTTTTCCTTTGATTTAGAATTCGTATGCAGGTAATTTCTGTAAGGGGTTAAAACCTACAAATTTAAAGAAGGAATTTCGCAAAAACTAAGAAAAAAATAAATATGTCAACTCTCAAGAAAGTAAGGCAAAGCAATGTAAAGGTTGTGTTCGAGACCAATTCCCTGTTCCAAAAGCTCATAACAACCAAGAACTTCACTAATAAGCCTTGAAACCAAACAAAAAAAGCTAACACTTCACCAAGAAGAAAACCCTAGGTTGACTAGGTTTTCCCACCAAGAGAGATAGGAAACTAAAAATCTGCAAGAAGCAAGACTCTCCGAGACAATCATTGACTAAATTGAAGCAATAAAAATTAGGAAAATCCCTTAGAGGACTCTAAATTTGAAAAATCCATTCAAAACCAAACATACGCGACTGCGTAGTGACGGACCTACATGTATACGCGACTGTACTCAAGGAAACCCGTGTATACGCTTGTTTCTTTGGACAAAATTGTGTGTGCACATGACTATGTGAACTGAAAATTGCCTATAAATATGCCAATAGAGAAAAATAAAAAAAATTAGGCTTGATCCAAAAGATCATAATTTTTGCCCACATTGCAAACAAATCAAAGATACTAGAAAAATCAAGAAACCAAACAAGAAGACTTAAATCAAGAGAGAAACAACCCAAAAAAGGAAATACAAAAATATTATTCCCTAGTGGAGTCTCCAATTTTGTTACGAGATAAAAAACCCTAGGGTTTGGGTTGAAAACCCCAACAAATCAAAGGGCATACACCAATAAGAAGCAAGAAAACAAGTAGTCATAATTCTTAAACTACTAAAGTGGGATGAAGAGAGAGTACTCGTAGGTACTACGGTTGAAGATGTTCCCACAGGCTTCAAACCCTCTACTTCCTCCAATGCTTCAAAATCTGCAACACATTCTAGAAAAGCATATATACTAGGATTAGTTCAAAGCATGTTCAAGATATGAATGTTAGATCATATAAGCATATGGACATAAAACATGAGATCAAACATAATTAGATCATAACATGAGTTAAATCATAAAGATCATAACTATTAGGAATAAGATAGATCTTCTTTATTGATGTTTGCAAAGAAATATGGAAGAATGCAACCTAATTCGACCACGACTCCAAGCGAAACCTTCCTCTGGACCTATTCAACCCAAGCCTCAACAATCCTATTTCAAATGCATACACATAAATGCATAGATTCCATATATGTAGGTTTTAACCCCGTACAGAAATTACCTGCATATGATTTCTAAAACAAAGAAAATAAACATGCGAGAGCATAACACATAAAACACATATACACAGATATTTCCCACTGGATCCCAAAACCGGGACTACCAGCTTGATTTTTCATTATGTTCCTTTCAATGTTACAATACATATTTATACATGCCGAAGCATCCAATACCATGGACCGAAAACCATCGCGTAGAAAACCATGGACCGAAAACCATAGGTAGGTTCGCAGAACCTAATATAGGGTCCAAAAAAAAAATTCATGGGGCACTGCCCCAGACCCCGTAGAGGGGGGCTACCCGCCCCCCTCAAACCCCCACTGCACAATTGCCGCAACAAAGGGGGGGCTCCACCCCCCCTCTAACCTCCCAGTTCACTAAGTAGGTTAGTCGTGGAAAGAATATAACACGACCCAACAATCTCCCACTTGTTGTTTTCTTTCCATAGGGGGCCACATGAGAGCTTAGTCATTTTTCCAGCCCCGAAATGCCCATTGTTTCTCTACACCAAGAGAACTTCTCAAAGCTCATAGATTTTGTTAATGCATCTGCAGTATTCTTCAAAGTGTCCACCTTTACCAGCAACACCTTTTTGTCTTCTATCATATCCCTCACAAAGTGATACTGAACATCAATGTGCTTTGTCTTTGAATGATAAGCAGGGTTCTTTGCCAAGAAAAATTGCACTTTGGCTGTCACAGTCTATCCTTATAGCTCTGTACTAACCCCATACTTGACAACAATCTCTGCAACCAAACTGCTTCCTTGCTTGCATGAGTGGCTGCCATGTATTCTGCCTCTGTAGTTGATAGTGCCACTACAGATTGTTTCTTACTCATCCAACTGACTGCACCTCCAAATAGGTTAAACACATACCCACTTGTAGATCTGCTCTGATCCAGATCTCCAACCCAGTCTGCATCAAAAAAGCCACGAATATCCAACACTTTGTCCAATCTTGGTCTTCCTTGGTAGCACAAACCATAATCACTAGTGCCACCACGCAAATACCTAAAAACCCGCTTCACTGTTGTCCAGTGCTCCTTCCCTGGTTTTGACATAAACCTGCTCAATACTCCCACTGCATGTGCAATTCTGGTCTAGTACAGACCATGGCGTACATCAAGCTACCGACTGCACTTGCATATGGAACACGGGACATGTCCTCTTCCTCTTCTTGTGTCTTGGGACACTGTTCAGCAGATAACCTCACACCTACAGGAATAGGGACCTTCACCGATTTACTATCCTCCATATTAAACCTCTGCAGTATTGTCTCGACATATTTCCTCTGGTTTAACCAGAGCTTCCTCTTTGGCCGATCTCTTTTAATTTCCATGCCCAAAATATAGTTTGCAGCACCGAGATCTTTCATGTAAAATTTGGAGGACAATTGGGTCTTCAAATCCTGGATAATTTCTTTGTCATTTCCAACCAGCAACATTTCATCCACATACAAGACCAGATAAATAACACGGTCACCAATTAATTTAAAATACACACAGTGATCTGCTTTGCTTCTGGTGAAAGCCAAGTCCCCGCATAAATGTATCAAATTTATGATACCACATCCTTGGTGACTATTTTAACCCATACAGAGACTTCTTTAACTTGCATACCAATTCTTTCTTACCGTTCACCGCAAAGCCTTCAGGTTGCTTCATGTAGATTTCCTCTTCCAAATCCCCGTGAAGAAATGTTGTCTTAACATCCATCTGTTCTACCTCAAAATCAAAAGCAGCAACAACAGATAAAAGTAATCTAATAGAAGTTACCTTGGCAACAGGAGAAAAAATATCACCAATATCAATTCCCAGCACCTGGGAATAACCTTTTTGTACCAACCGAGCTTTGTATTTCTCCACCTTCCCTTCTGCATTTGTCTTCTTCTTGAACACCCATTTGCTGCCAATGGGTTTCCTTCCAGCCGGCAACTCCACTAGATCCCAAGCCTCATTTTTGTGCAAAGATGCCATTTCATCAACCATGGCCTCTTTCCAGAGTTTTCCATCCTCAAAATCTACTATTTCCTTTACAGTTCTGGGATCATCATCAGTAATAGATAATGAAAAATTTGAACAGAAAGTAGATGTACTATACCTTTCTGGCTACCTTCTTTCTCGAACTGATCTTCTCACACCTGGAGTTTGTGGCTCTTCATCTTCTGATTCCTCCTCTATTGTAGAGTTTGATTCTTCCTCCTTTAACTCAAACTCTATCTTCTCAGGTTCCTTTCATTGGACTTTGTGTTTAATAACATATTTCACCTCTCTTAACACCACATCTCGACTATACACAACCTTCCTTGTTGCTAAATTCCAAAGCTTATAACCCTTTAAACCATCCTTATACCCAATAAAGATGAACTTTTCAGATTTACTATCCAACTTGGTTTGTTTCTCCTTTGGAACGTGTACATATGCATCACATTCAAATACCCTCAGATGTGAAAGAGAGGGTTTCTTACCAGTCCATACCTCTTGTGGAGTCTTCTCCTCCAACGCTGATGAAGGTGATTTGTTGACTATGTAACATGTTGTCTCCACCGCCTCTGCCCAAAATTCTTGTCCTAATCCGGCACCACTGAGCATGCTTCTTGCCATTTCCATCAATGTCCTGTTCATTCTTTTTGCAACTCCATTTTGCTGAGGTGTATATGGATTAGTCTTCTGTCGTGATATACCACACTTCTTACAAAATTATTCAAATTCCTTACAACAAAAATCTCCACCTTTATTTGTCATCAACACCTTTATCTTCTTCTCTATCTGGTTTTCCACTAGAGCCTTAAATTCTTTAAACTTGTCAAAGACTTCAGATTTTTTCTTAAGGAAGTATATCCATGTATTCCTTGAGAATTCATCTATAAATGATACATGGTACATAGACTTACCGAGTGATGGAACCTTCATAGGTCCAAACACATCACTGTGCACAAGATCTAATATTTGTTTTGCCCTCTTAACACCAGAGGGGAAACTCACCCAATTCTGCTTCCCATATACACAATTTTCATAGAAATCAAGGTCGAGAGAGCTATTACTCATACCTTCTACCATACCTTTATCATGAAGTATTCAAAGGCCCTTCTCTCCAATATGTCCAAGCCTTTGATACCACAACATAGTCTTCACTCCAGAGACCACTAGATATTCTGCTCCACTTTCAGGAACCACATAACTATTGCACCCATCAACAACAGTGCTACCTTGTAGCTTGTACAGAGTTCCAATCCGAACTCCCTACATCCATACCAGTGCTCCCCAAACCATCTTGTAGGTATCCTTCTCGAACATTGTTTTTACACCTGCATCATCCAACTTGCTTACAGAAATCAAATTTCTAGCCAATGCAGTAGTATGCTGAACATCTGGAAATGTTCTAACCCTTCCACCTTGCAAATTCAACTTTACTTTTCCGCGACCAACGATTCTAGCCTTCCTATCATCTCCTAAGAAGACATCACTACCATCGTATTTCTCAAACTTGTAGAACCACTCTCTATGGGGAGTGAAGTGGAAGGATGCACCTGGTTCAATCAACCATGCCTCATGATCTACATGTGTACTTGAAGAAGCCAAGTACAAATCCCCACCTTCATCTAAGGTGGTTTTTGCCTCTGCATAAGGAGCATCATCAGATCCCTTTCCTTTATCAGGAGCTTTAGATTTACAGTCCCTTTTGTAGTGCCCTTACTTTCCACATTTTCAGCGCACCACATTTACAGGTTTTCCTAGAGATTTAGATCTCCCTCTAGATTTAGATCTCCCACTCGATGACTTATTTTTGTTTTTGTTCTGGGACCGACCTCGTACAGAGAAGGCATCACCATTCTGGCTCTCCATATTTTTCCGTCTCATCTCCTCCATCAGCAAGGCTGAGACTATTTCATCAAACTGTAAGGCAATTGCATTGCTACCTATTACAATAACCAGACTATCCCATGAATCTAGTAGAGAACACAACAAACTGATGCAATTATCTTCATCTAAAATTTTAATATCAACAGATGCTAACTGACTTACCACAGTATTAAATGTGTTCAGATGCTCTGTCACCGAGTCTCGATATTTCATCCTCAGGTTATATAGCTTTTTCTATAGGAACAATTTATTCACCAGAGACTTAGATTGGTACAAAGTCCCTAACTTCTCCCACAAAGCCTTTGTCGTAGCTCCCCCTAATACATTCAACAACACTGAATATGAGACACACAATCATATTGTGCTCTTTGCCTTACGATCCAACTTCTTCCATTCTTCATCGGTCACTCGCATTGGTTTAGTACTTGGATCTACCGCGATCCACTGATCTTTATCCACCAACAGATCCTCCATCTTGAGTTTTCACAACTCAAAACTTTGACCATTAAATTTCTTGATCTTTATCTTTCCACTGCTCACCATCTTCTTTTACCACTACAATCGATCTCGCAGATCTCCCACTGAACAGTGTCTACCACAGGCCTGAGCGAAACCCCTCAACAACAAAGGCGTCCCCTTGAAGCCAAAACAGGTCTGATACCCAATGAAGGTTTTAACCCGTACAAAAATTACCAGCATACAAATTCTAAAACATAGAAAATAAACAATGTGAGAGCATAACAGATAAAACACATATACGTAGAGATTTTCACCTGGATCCCAAAACTAGCACTACCAGCTTGATTTTTCATTATGTTCCTTCCAATGTTATAATAAATATTTATACATGTCGAAGCATCGAATAACATGGACCAAAAAACCATCGCATCCAATACCATGGACTGAAAACCATAGGTAGGTTCGCCCATTCTAATATAGGGTCCAAATTTTTTTTTCTCGAGGGGCCTACCCACACCCCTCAAACCCCCTAGACAAGGGGGGCTGCCATCCCCTCTGTGACCCCCTGTTGTGCAATTGGCACAACGAAGGGGGGCCTCCGCCCCCCTCTAACCCCCCAGTTCACTACATAGGTTAGTCATGGAAAGAATATAACACAACCCAAGAATAAAATCCTGCCTTCCTTTCTATCTCCTCCCACTACTTTCTTTCTCCATATTCCTTCCTTCTAACATTGCTAAGAGGAGTGGTGGACTGAGTCTCAAGCCAATCCAATTAACTTTGAGTCTTTGGAGAGCTTTCTTGTACATGGGTGTCCTATTTAGTGCTTCTCTCATTCTTTGGGGAGAATGGCACTCTCCAATTTTCAAACTGTAGGGAAAAGTATTCCATCTCCTTTGGCAAGCTTGCATTCTGTCATCTCCTAACAACCTGAACATATCCGCAAAGTGTGTGATTTCTTGCTCTTGGGCACAAAGGTACCTGGGTGCAAGTTGAGGGGCATTTGAAATCAAGTTATGTGTGATGATAACATCCTTTGGATTTGACTACTCAGCTCTTATCATGAGAGGTTCTGTTTCTTCCCTTAACATTATTTTATTCATTTCTGTAGCTCTTTCTTCCTTATGGTTCATCCATGATGCCAAAGCCATCAACTGTAAGTCCCCTAGTTTTGAATTAGGGTCCCATACATTCAAATCTATAAAGGTTAAGTTATGTAGGTAGAACTCAAAAAATTTAGCCCTATCCTCCAATGTGCTTTAATCACAAAGATCAACGAACTATTTATTATCCTAGAATGGCATAGTGCCTCTCTATGCTATTTGGAACTGCAACCAAAATGTTCCTTAAGGTATAATGCATAGGAATTAGCTGGCATCCTACACTGGATCGCTTCTAAGGATAAATTGGCCATGGATGCCAATTGATTCTCCCTTTCTTGTAGTTGTCCTCTTAATGATGCATTTTCTGCCTCCAACTGGGCTTTCATCATTACCTCTCTGTCCCTTAGGCTGCTTAGTTCTTTGCCCATCTCTTTAACTTTCTCCTCCATGTGACCTATTTCCTCCACTCCTTTGGATCTGGAAATCTGCGTCCATCTATGTCCTCTTTCCCTTTCTTTATCAAGATCCAAGAATAAATGGATGGAAAATTTCTGTGAAATGACCCTACTCCCTTCAATAAACCTGTAGTAGGAGTCAAGATTAGGTTGAGGACTAGGTTCCCTTAGCTCTAAATCCTCCTTCTTTGTTTCTTGCTGCACACTCCCTTCTTTGTCTAATTTCTGACTATCCTGTACGTTTAGAAGAGTTTCTTGTAGGATTGCCTCTACTTCCTGTAGGTCCTTCTGTGTATCCTATAGGAGGCCTTTTCCTTTAGATGAGGCAGATCTAGTGACAGGCCTCCTAACATAAGTGATAGGAGACTTGGGAGAGGCTTGTCCTGATGTTTATTCTCCTTGAGTTTACATAAGAGGAGCCATCTTCTCCTACTATTTGGGTGAGTCTTCAATGACAATAGGAACCTTGGTGGGAGTTTGAGGTCTTCCCTGCCTTATTCGTGTACTCTTTCTTGTCCTAAAGTACAATAGAGTTTGTCTCTGTCTTTTCCCTTTTTGTTTGATAGGGGTACTAAGGGCAGTGAGGGAAACTGCCGCCTCTTTCTCAGTGGGTTCTAGAGATACCTTGGGTGATTCCTCCTTATCTTCTACCTCCCCTTTTTCATTTTCCTTTTCACTCTTGTTTTTCTCCTCTTCTTCTCCCTCTAGTTCCTCACTTTGTTCATCAGTTTCCTCCTTTGCATCCTCTTCTGTCTCTTCACCACTTTCCTTATCTTTTTCTTCCTCTTCTTCCTCATTTATTTCCTCTTCATCCCTCTCTATTTCTTCTTCATCCTTTACAGTTTCTTATTCATCCCTTTCACTAACAGTGGGGCTCTTGTCATATTCAAGGGATTTTATATCTTCCTTTGTTTGCATGTCTCTGAAAGTTTCCCATGTCATAGGGATTATGAGGTTTTGGAGGGAATATTCTATGATAAGTCTAATTAAGCCATGATGGGCTCACTGTTGATGGTTTCCTTCCTTCACTTTCATGCTCATATCTATCATTGATTGAAGAAGGAAGTAGGGTATGCTGAGTTTATTTTAAGGAGGTGTGTTTGCTCCAAACCTCAATTCTTGGAGAAGCCTAAAATGGTATCCATATACCACATTGTACCTACCTTCACATGAGATATACTTTATAAGATGGTAGCTAATTTCATTCCAAGGACAGGGTAGGCTTTCTCTTTTAAACCCATTTTTATCTCCCATTGCCTCCTCTCCTTCTAAAAAGAATTTATTCTTTGCAGTTTGGCTATTTCCCTTATCCTCCTTTCTCCAAGGCACTCCTAGAGGAAGGGTGGTGATTCTTCCTATGGTTTCAAGGGTGAGTTATATGGAGAGGCCATTCACCACAGCAGTGGCATTGGTCCTAGTTAGTGGAATGAGGGAGAGAGAAAAATATCTCACTAATTCATCATCATATCCCCTCAAATTTTCAAAGAAACCCATCCAATTATGCCTTGTGAATATCTCTAGTGTAGGAGGGTGCTCATGAATCCTCACTGTGTTGATGGGCTCCCTCTTATTCAATCCCCCTATCATTTTTCTCTGATGGATGGAGGGGTGTATATGTCTGATACAAAATATAATGAATGAGGACTTTTAAATGAAAATTCTATGTATGCAGTTCCCCTAGACTGCAATATTTTTCAACACAATAAAAGGAATTTTTTTAATATTCTTTTCACTGGGAAATTGTAGGGAAATATAGAGCCTACCTCCTTATCACTACTTGATGAAGCCGACATCTGTTTTTCCCTTTTAAAGATGCTCACCATCAATCCTGTAGGTGCTATTCTGTAGTAGGACCTTCTGTAGGATTTCCTGTAGGATCCTGTAGGTGCTCTTGCACAGGAAAAAAATGAAATTTTCCTTTCTTGTAGACTTCTTGAGGGCCAAGAGAAAGTTTTCTAGTTTGTAGCCTCGAGAATTTGAATGCCTCTATGTGAGGGTATCAACGTTTATTTCCTCATATGGTTGATTTGAGTGGGGTGGTGTGCTGGTAGCCAAGGTACGAGTATCCATTTTTTGACCGTTGGCCACACTACCACATCATCATTCTCATAACCTCGTAATCAACTCCCACTTCAAGCATCCGTATCTTAAACACTTTCGACCTCATCTCTCCTTTTCCTTGACTTGACTATTGCCACGTGTGTAAGGACTAAGTGCTTTCTCCTTGTTGATTGAACAAAGGTGGCCAAGTTAACTGGCCACCTTTCACTTATAAACCAACTCTTTCACAAATTTTACATGTTTGATCATATGATGCCAACAAGAGAGTGGAAGCGAGATACTTACCTATGGTAATGATGCCTTGATGCTGTTTGTTTAAGGATGAAGTCTTTGTCGTTTGTTTGCTGCATGTGCTTTTCTCCTTTTTTTGTATTGTCCTCTGATGATTTTATTTGATGTGTAGGTACTAGGTGTTGATGTTGATGATCCTAATGTTGTTGCTAAGCTCTGGAGGAGCTTCTTCTACCTATAGATCTCCATGCTTGAAGCTGACTGCAACCTTCAATTTTTTTTTTGTGGGATATACTGCTACAGGATTTCCTACAGGATGTCCTGTAGTTGCTTCTCCCTCAAACTTTTTGATCATTTTCCACTGCTGGAGCATAAGGATGGTTGGCATGGGTAGAGAAAAGGTCTATGGATTTGTGAATGAGGAAACTAGCCTTCAGGTGTTGTCCCCTTGCTCTCTGTCTTCATCCACTTTTGTCTGTTTTTTTCTTTGAAAACTATGATTTTTTGAAACTAACTTTTTTTGATGAATGCAGGGGTGATCATGGTGGAGGAAGGTATGGTGATAAGATGGTGAAGTAGAAATTTATTCTTTGACATGGGCAAGTCATACCCTTTCTATAGGGTTACTTCCTTTAGGATTCCCAAGACATTGTAATTCCTACAAGATCATCATGTAGGTTTTGAGGGAATCCCGTAGGTTTACAGGGAATCCTTTAGAAAACAAAGAACCCTTGCAAATGGAGCCAAATGAGTGGAAAAAGGGAGGGAGTAATGGAATGATGAAGAATAATGAATGAAGAAATAAAAACATGAACTGGATAGGTCCCTTTTGATCCTCTCTTATTTTTTTGATCCTCCACCTGCTGACCTGCAAACAATATTTTCAAAGTTTTCTTTATATTATATATATATATATATTTTTATTTTATTTTTTTTTCTTTTTTTCTTTTTCTTTTTGAAAGCAACTAGTCTGCCTCCAAGAGGTTTTCACCCATAGATATTTTTATTTCTCTCTCTTTCTTCTTTTTTTTGACACCATTGGGCTGCCTCAAGAGGTTTTCAACCCAACAGTGGGACTCAGGTGCCTCATGGAGGTTTTCACCTGAGTCTCCTTATTTTTATTTTTCTTTTTTTCTTTTCTTTCTTTTTTCTTTTTCCTTTTTCAGTGACTTGATGAGGTAGGAGCTGAGACTTGCTCCACCACCATCACTATTTTATCGATACCATCAATGAACTCTTTCTTTGACAATGGGTTCTTGTAAACCTTCAGTCTGTGCCCATTAACAAGTACAGGAATAGCCTCTACATCAATGGTTCTAATCTACACTGAACCATTATCATGACATCTCTTTATGACATAAGGCCCTAACGATCTCGTTCTTAACTTCCCCTTAAAGTCTTTATATATGGAATCATATAACAAAGCTCAATCACCTTTTTGAAATTGTTTTTCCTTGATGTTCTTGTCATGCCAGATATTCCTATGAATTTGAGTCACCTCTATGTGCAGGAGGGCCTACATTCTAAACTCATCTAACCCATTCAGCTGGAGAAATCTCTCTTTTTGTGCACTGTTGAGATCTAGATCTATTTGGGCTACCATTCTCAATGTATTGTACTCAAATTCAATGGAAAATAGGGCCTTCTTCCCATAGACCAAATCATAGGGGTTGAACCAATGGTGGTCAACCAGGTGGTATTGTAGGCCCAGGTGGCCTCAACTAATCTATCTGCCCAATATTTTCTAATGTTACTAACCACTTTAGTCAGAATGCCCTCCAGTGCTCCGTTGGTCACCTACACTTTCCCATTAGCTTGTGGGTGATAAGGAGTGGAGTTTCTATGCTTGAGCTTGTGTTGGATTAACAAGTCTTCAATCATGTTGGATCTAAATTGGTTGCCTTGATCAGTGACCAATTCTCTAGGGTACCCAAAATTGTAAAATACATTTTCTCTTAAGATCTCAACCACCTTCTCCTTTGTTGCTACCTTGATTGCCTTGGTTTCAACCCACTTGGTCAAATGGTCAGTGCACATAATGATGTACTGCATTTTCTTGGATGGGGGGTCAATTGATCAAATGAAATACATGCCCCACTTTTCAAATGGTTTGAAAGTCACTTGAGGTTGTAGAGGCATTTCATCCCTTGGAGTAGGCTTTCCCATCCTTTGGCACCAATCACACTGACTAGTATACCTTCTCACATCCTAATGAAGAGTGGGCCAATAATAACCATATTGTAACACCTTGAATGTTGTCATCTTATTGTTGAAAATAATACTGAGAGGGGGGGTGAATCAGTATTATCTAGTTCTCTTCTTTATTTACACTTTGAATTATTTTTGCATATCAGTACCATAAAATAATGAGCATGAAAAAGAAAAACAGACAGTCACATTCAAAGAACACCAGATATAAGGTGGAACCCAATGTGGATGAAAACCACCTGCTGCAATATGTCTCTATCTTCTTTCAAATTAGGAAACTCCTTTTTACAATGGTCTTGTACTGGTGCAGTCCTTTACCAGTATGCAGGCTGTAACCTGCAGAGAGGCTACAACTCTCTCTTCGTTTTCCAATCTCTCCTGGAAGGGAGCTACAACCCCCTACTTCTTTTTCTTTCAAGGACCACTTTTCATAAATTTTCAAACTGGATCCATAAACATCAAATGATCATCAAGTACATGTAGATTTCACAGTCAACAGCAGTAACCAGATCGACAAAACAGAACTAAACCCAGAACATCTTATCAACAGAGAAATTCAGTCAACAGATAGTCATGAGGCAGATACGCAACTTTCCTTTCTTTGGCCTGTGTCGCTACGCACTTCACCCTCTGCTTCTCTGCGTATACCCGCATAGTTCCTTTTGCTGCACTGCGTGACCACACACTGCTTCTTCTACTACGCTGTGTACAGTACGCACCCAAATACACTATCGCGCAGCGTACTTCACTGAAGCCACGCACCCAAAGACACTATCGTGCCGTGTACTTTTTCTGTGCATACGCACCTGAACCTCCGTCACTCTGCGTACCCACGCACTGCGCCTTCGTCGCCTCTGCATACCCACGCACTGCGCCTTTGTCACCCCTGCGTACCCATGCACTTATCCTTCTTCTGCTCTGTGTGCCCACGCACTCGCACCGTTAATCACCTGCGTACCTCTGATTAGGGCCGAAATACAGTCAGATGCTCAGATCTGATCTTGTGCTCAAGAGATCACCCTTCACAGATTCGCTTTCAACTTCTCTTTTATAGATCAAGCTTTTTAAACCGATAACCCAATATTTCAGATCTTAAGATATTCAATTTTAAAAGATGCTCAAGCCAAATGATCTCCTTTGCTTTATACAGGCAAGCTCTTCCTCAAATCATGGACCAATACCACGGGCCAAAACCATAATAATACAATACCATCGGCTAAATACCAAGGGTTAAACATAAGAAACCCCATGTGTGCATGTTTTACTGCCTTGAAGAGTGTGCACTGGGGGTACGCACCTCATGAATGGGTAACCTGCGTGTCGAGACGCGGTCCCTGCACAACGTACCTGCGGGTACGCATCTTCTGAACTGTTCTCCTGCGTACTTCTTAATTCTCATCAATTGAGAGTCATGCCAAGGGTGTTGCCATCAAGTATAACATCTATAACATATAACCATACCAAAAACATAATGCCAACAATCTCCCCCTTTGGACTTGATGGCAACCTCAAAAACTTCAGCGACATTCTCCCCCTTTGACATCAAGGGCAAAGGGCTATGCTCCCCTTAAGAACATGCTCCCCCTGAATATGAACCCGATCTGAAAAGAAGAACCATAATCCACCAGACATCATCAATGACCAAGAAAGAGATAGAGACATATTGCAGCTATATTCAGACCAGCTTCCATGATCTCCTTTTGTACATCCTCCATAATGCCACAATGCATTATATACTCCCCCTGAACCTGTGCCGCAACCCAGCATATGTACGCATATACCCCAGATGAACCATGCGTATATCCAACAATCAGAAGAGTTTCAACAATAAGATGATGCATCAACAAGCCCCAGCTTTTGCCTGAGGTATTTGAAAGTTTCCCTGGGCAATGGTTTGGTGAGAATATCAGCAACTTGTTCCTTAGAAGGAACATACTCCAACTTGACCTTTTGTTCAAGCACTTGTTCCCGGAGAAAATGATACTTGATTGGTATGTGCTTGGTTTTTGAATGCATGACAGGATTCTTTGAGATGCTAATTGCACTAGTGTTATCGCATAAGATAGAGATAGGTGGTGTACAAGTGATTTGAAAGTTCTGCAAGGTCTGCATCATCCAAAGGAGTTGAGTGCAGCAAGATGCAACAGCAACTTATTCCGCTTCAGCTATAGATAAGGCAATTGAACTTTGTTTCTTGCTGAACCAAGATACTAATCTGGAACCCATAAAGAATGCACCACCACTTGTGCTCTTCCTGTCATCCACGCTTCCGGCCCAATCTGCATCTGTATAAGCATGAAGTGTGAGATCTGTATCTCTACAATACGATAAGCCATAATTTTGTGTCCCTTGAAGATATTTGAAAATTCTCTTCACTGCCTGAAGATGAGTCTCCTTTAGATTTGCCTGAAATCTTCCAACTATTCCTACTGCATGCATGATGTCCGGTCGGGTTTCTGTTAAATAAAGTAGACTTCCAATCATAGATCTGTAGGTTGGTTGATGTACTGCTGCAGATTCATCATTTGCATTGAGGCTACATCCTGTGACCATGGGTGTACATACTGGTTTTGCATCTTCCATGCCATATTTCTTCAAGATCTGTTTGAGATACTTGGTTTGAGATAAAAAGATTCCTTCTTCCTTTTGTTGGATTTGCAAACCAAGGAAATATGTCAGTTCTCCCAGCAAGGACATTTCAAATTCTTTCTGCATGACCAAGGCAAAGCTTTGACTCATCTCTTCTTCATTGCTGCCAAAAATAATGTCATCTACATACACAACAAGTATTTGCAATTTGTCATCTTCAACTTTTATATAAAGATTGCTATCTGCTGATCCTTTTGAAAAACCTTGTTGATGAAGATATTTATCCAAACGATAGTACCAAGCCCTTGGAGCTTGTTTGAGCCCATAGAGAGCCTTTTCAATCTGCATACAAGATTTGGATCATTTCCAAGAATGAACCCATCTGGTTGTTCAATGTATACTTCTTCTTCCAATTCTCCATTCAGAAAGGCTGATTTCACGTCCATTTGAAATACTTTGAAGTTTTGAAAACTTGAGAGAGCAAGGAACATTCGGATGGCCTCAAGTCTTGCAACAGGAGCAAATATTTCTTCAAAGTCTATTTCTTCTTGCTGCGCATACCCTTTACAAACAAGTCTGGCCTTGTTTCTAATTACTTCTCCATTTTCATTCAATTTATTTTTGAAGACCCATTTTGTTCCGATAACATTCTTATCCTTTGGTCTAGGAACCAGTTCCAAGTGTTGTTCCTTTCGATTTTCTCAAGTTCTTCATCCATTTCTTTTATCCAACATTCATCTTCGCATGCCTCTTTCACATTTTGTGGTTCAGTAGAGGAGAGTAATGCCAAAAATCTTGAGGCTTCTGCAACTGTTCTTCTTGTTTGTACACCTGCTTCTTTCTGCCCCATAATCTGAGATTCTGGATGATTATTCTGAACATATCTGGATGGAGTCTTTTCTTCTATTCTTGTCTGCTTCTTTGGTTCTTCTTGAGGTTCTTCATCATTCTGTTGTTGAGGGTAGCCTTCATCTTCTTCGATGTCTTCATGATGTACTTGTCTAGGGATGTACCCCTTCTCATCAACCACTACATCAATGCTTTCAATAATTCTGCCAAGTCTTTTATTGTAGCACTTGTATGCTTTGCTATGTGGAGAGTAACCAAGAAGAATGCCTTCATCTGCTCTAGGTTCAAGTTTGCCAAGCTGCTCATCAGTATTCTTAATATAGCATTTGCTCCCAAAGATTTTGAAGTGCTTTACCGAAGGAGTCTTACCATTCCAGAGCTCATGAGGAGTTTGAGTGCTGTTCACCCGGACATTTGTTTTGTTTAGAATAACAACCGCAGCATGAGCAGCTTCACCCCAGAAAGTTGCGGGAGTTCCTGATTCATCAAGCATAGCATGGGCCATTTGTTGGACTGTTCTGTTCATTCTTTCCACAACTCCATTTTGCTGAGGATTTCTAGCTGTAGAGAATTCTCTTCTTATCCCATGTTCTTCACAGAAATCAAAAAATCATTTGAGGTAAACTCCCCACCTCTGTCGGATCTGAGGCACTTAATTTTGTGACCTATTTCATTTTCAGCCAAGGCTTTGAAGGCTTTGAATTTTTCGAATGCTTCATGTTTGTGCTTCATAAGTCCTAACCAGACAAACCTGGAGAAATCTTCAATGAATAATATTAAGTATTCTTCTCCTCGAGGTGTTCTTTTCTGAAGGGACCGCATGTATCTGTATGTATTAGCTCAAGAGGCATGCTAGCTGATCCTTCTTTCTCTGGAAAGTTAGTTCTGGTTTGTTTTCCAAACTGACATGATTTGCATATGGTGTTGTCAGGAATTTTGATATCTGGAAGATCGAGAACTGCCTGATATTTTCATGCTTTCCTTATTTGTGAAAAGCTTAGATGCCCCAACCTTCGATGCCATAACCAGTGCTCATCATCCTTGCTCAGATAGCATTGTTGTTCTCCTTCTTCAAATATGTAAAGATTGTTTGGAGTTCTTTTGCCTTTGATCACTGTTTTACCTATATCAAGATCACGAACAAGACATCCATTTGATCTGAATATCACCTCGGTTCTTTGATCACACATCTGACTGACACTTAGAAGATTATGTTTCAATCCATCAACATACAAAACATTTCCAGCCTTGACCTTTTCTTTTAACTGAGCAATACTTTTTCCTTTTATAGTTGCAGGAGTATCATTTCCAAAAGAGACTTTCTTTCCTTTTTCTAGAGCAGAATATGACTCAAGTTTTTCTTTATCACCTGTCATATGCTTCGAACATCCACTGTCAATGTACCATAGATTTTCCTGTCCCTCTGCATAAAATGCTATCCCACATCTTCTGTTTGTGGTTCCTTTATTCTCCATGTTTTGGTGCTTGAGGCTTGTTGCTTTCTCTGCTGAAACCTGCTCCTGCA
>APFE030121925.1:239554-251921 GCA_000404065.3 Pinus taeda | reverse complement strand
ATACCAATTGTTGAAAATAATACTGAGAGGGGGGGTGAATCAGTATTATCTAGTTCTTTTACCAAATCTTTGTTATTTACACTTGAATTATTTTTGCATGTCAGTACCATAAAATAATGAGCATGAACAAGAAAAACAGACAGTCACATCAAAGAACACCAGATATAAGGTGGAAACCCAATGTGGGTGAAAACCACCTGCTGCAATATGTCTCTATCTTCTTTCAAATTAGAAAGTCCTTTTACAATGGTCTTGTACTGGTGCAGTCCTTTACCAGTACGCAGGCTGCAACCTGCAGAGAGCTACAACTCTCTCTCGTTTTCCAGTCTCTCCTGGAAGGGAGCACAACCCCCTACTTCTTTTCTCTCAAGGACCACTTTTCATAAATTTTCAAACTGGATCCATAAACATCAAATGATCATCAAGTACATGTAGATTTCACAGTCAACAGCAGTAACCAGATCAACAAAACAGAACTAAACCCAGAACAACTTATCAACAGAGAAATTCAGTCAAAATATAGTCATGAGGCAGATATGCAACTTTCCTTTCTTTGGCCTGTGTCGCTATGCACTTCACCCTCTGCTTCTCTGCGTATACCCGCAGAGTTCCTTTTGTTGCACTGCGTGACCACGCACTGCTTCTTCTACTGCGCTGCGTACAGTACGCACCCAAATACACTATCGCGCCGCGTACTTCACTGAAGCTACGCACCCAAAGACACTATCGCGCTGCATACTTTTTCTGTGTGTACGCACCTGAACCTCCGTCGCTCTGCGTACCCACGCACTGCGCCTTTGTCGCTCCTGCATACCCATGCACTTATCCTTCTTCTGCTCTGCGTTCCCACGCACTCGCACCGTTAATCACCTGCGTACCTCTGATTAGGGCCGAAATACAGTCAGATGCTCAGATCTGATCTTGTGCTCGAGACATCACCCTTCACAGATTTGCTTTCAACTTCTCTTTTATAGATCAAGCTTTTTAAACCGAGAACCCAATATTTCAGATCTTAAGATATTCAATTTTAAAAGATGCTCAAGCCAAATGATCTCCTTTGCGTTATATAGGCAAGCTCTTCCTCAAATCATGGACCAATACCACGGGCCAAAACCATAATAATACAATACCGTCGGCTAAATACCAAGGGTTAAACATAAGAAACCCCACGTGTGCATGCTTTACTGCCTTGAAGAGTGTGCACTGGGGGTACGCACCTCATGAATGGGTAACCTGCGTGTCAGGACGCGGTCCCTGCACGGCATACCTACGGGTACGCATCTTCTGAACTGTTCTCCTGCATACTTCTTAATTCTCATCAATTGAGAGTCATGCCAAGGATGTTGCCATCAAGTACAACATCTGTAACATATAACCATACCAGAAACATAATGCCAACAATCTTGGCTGTAAAATGACCTCCACAAGGTCCATCATGATAGGTTAGAAGGATATCAAAGACTTCTTCCTCCATGACACATCTTCTCAGAATTTGATCTAGGCCTAGTTTGAAGAGGTTTCCCCCAATCCATGTGAATGGGGCACTCTTTCTCACAATCTTGCTTTTCTCTTAGGAGAACAAATTCAGTGGGAACTATGCAAACACCAAGTAGTTTTCTATGTCGGCAAACCATGGAGAGAGAACTAAAATTGAGAATAAATGTTCATCCGGTAACTGATCATCAACCATTCCTTTCTCCCCTACAGGCAAAGCTAATTTGGAAAAAAAATATAAAAAACATTTTCCTTGCTAGGTTTATCAACAATAGTTAGATCAAACTATTGTAATAACAATAACCATCTAATAATTAGGGCATTGACATCAGGTTTATTCATTAAATATTTAATTGCAGCATGGTCAGTATGTACAAATTTTTGATAACCTGTAATGTAATTCCTAAATTTGTTCAATGAATGCACAACAACTAGGAGCTCCTTTTTGGTCACTGTGTAGTTCAGTTCAACCTTTGACATATTCTTACTGATAACATAAATGGCATAAGGAAATTTGTCATCTATCTGGCCTAGAGCTACTCTTATGGCTTTGTGTGAGGCATCAACATCTATATGAAAAGGAGGGGCCCAATTTGGGCCTTGGAGAATAGGTGCAGTGGTCAACTTGTCCTTTAGGGTGTCCAAGGCCTCTTGATAGCTTTTTTACCATACAAATTCTGAGTCATTTTCCAACAACCCAAATAAAGGAAAAACTAACTTGTTGAAGTATTTTATAAACCTTTGATAGTATCTAGCTAAACCCAGAAAACTTCTGACATATCTCTATTTTTGCGGAGGTGGGACCGTTTGGATGATGGCTATTTTGTTTGGGTCCACCTGCAGTCCTTGCTGGGATATTGAATGACCTAGAATAGTCCCTACAGTCATCAAGAACCCACATTATTTGGGACTAAGGGACAGGTTCATTTCAATGCATTTGTTTAGCACCTTACCTAATTGGAGAGAGCCTCCTGGAAATCACACCCATAGGGTGTGAAATCATCCATATAAATTTGTATTGCATCATGGACTAGCTCAGTAAAGATACTGAGGACTGCTCTCTGGAAAGTGGCAGGGGCATTGCATAGGCCAAAGCGAATGACCCTATAGGTGAACGTACCCCAAGGATAAGTTCATTTTATCCTGGTCTTCTGGGCTGATCTGGATTTGATTGTACCCATTGAACCCATCTAGGAAAGAGAAAAACGTTTTCCCTGCCATGCCATCTAGCACTTGGTCAATGAAAGGTAGAGGGAAACTATGCTTCTTTTTTTCTTCGTTTAACTTTTTGTAATTGACACAAATCTACCACTTCCCATTTTTCTTTGGAACCAACACCAAAGGAGAGACCCAGTCACTATTTGAGATAGGGTAAATGAACCTTGCATCTAGCAGCTTTTGCAGTTCTTCTTTGACTATATCCTTGAGAGCTGAATTCATTCTCCTTTGGGGTTGTCGGACTAGTTTGCAACCTTCTTTGATATAAATGTGGTGATTACACACCGAGGGATGCACTCCCTTCATTTCCTTGTAACTCCAAGGAAAGGCATCTAGATGTTCCTTTAGTATGTTGCACAACTTTTCTTCTTGGTGTATAGAAAGAGATGGGTTGATTTTCAAGGTTCTCTTAGGGACAAATTCTATGGTTTTGACATGGGTAGGGTTTGAATCAGTTAAGCATAGATAAATATAATGGTTGTTTTGGGTTTTCTTTAATACTTCCTCTAAAGATAATGTGCTAGGAGTTGGACATTGGAGTATGTGTTCAATCAAATCATCCTCATCTAGTTGTCCTCCTCCCATGGTTGTTTCTAAGGTATAGAGTTGGGCTAAATAAACTTCATCTTGTTCGTCCTCTTCAATCCATAAAGTTAAGTCATGTTTTAGATTGCTAAGTAGGAGGGTGCAAGACTAAATGCTTGGACATATGCCGATTTTTAATAGTCATATTTCCAGCCTTGCAATTGATGTAGGCATCGATAGTGGCTAACCAGGACCTCCCAAGGATGAGAGGGTCACCAGTAAGCTTAGCCTTAAGCTGGAGGACTAGGAAATATGCAGTGTACTCCCAAGAGTCAATGGATACCATCACATCCTCCACAATCCCATCAGGGGTCACTGTGGAATGGCCTGCAAGTTGCAAGACTATTGTGGTCATTCTCAACAAACCCTGGAGGTTGAGCTTGAGCATGGTGTCCTTAGTCATCATATTAACGACAACCCCAAGATCAATCAAAGTGTGTGGGACAATTATTCCATTGATGTGCACATCTACTATAGGGCTTCTAGGGTCCAAATACTTCGGACAAATTACTTGCCCCAACATTAAGTCAGACATCTATCCAATGACATTAATAATAGGGGTGTCTCTTTTTCACCTCCATGGATGATTGAAGCACTTATCCTTAATTAACTTGTTGTAAATAGGTACATCTTTTATGGCTTGGAGAAGTGGAATTTTGACACATAGATTTTTCAATTCTCCCAAAAGGTTAGTCTCTTCTTGGGTAAGCTGGATTGTATGAGTTAATCTCTCAAGAAAGGGCAATGGATTTACTTTAGGCATGCTTTCATCTCTTTATTCCTCACTCTCCCTAGGTTAAGGTAGAGGTTGGTTGTTCGGGAGTACTTTCCTAGATCTCAGGTTGATTTCTTGAATCTCCATAGCATAAGTAGGATAGGATGTCTCTCCACTCTATACTTGGTGTGCTTGTCTGTTGTTCGGGTTTGGATTTGGTTGGGCAGGCATCTGGGGTTGTTTAGGTGGATCAAGGTGTAAAAGTTGTGGTTGAGTAGGTGGAGGCAATAAAGCTAGAGCATTGTTGTATGGGGGCCTCCACCCCTAGGGTAGTGCATTCCACTGAAGCTGTGGCAAAGCATATGGATAAAATGATTGGCTGGTTGGCTAGGAATGATGCTAAGGTGCAAAGGACCAAGGAGGAGGTTTAGACCAGGAAGGATGAGCAAGGCCTCCCCAAGAGGGAATGGATGCAGTCTGGTTAGGGTTGTAATAGGCATGGGATGAACCTTGCATGCCTTGCTGGTATGGCCAAGGCCCATGAGATCTCCTTTGATTTATGTAACAGAGCTGTTCAAACACCCCTTTAGTGCCCTAATACACAACTTTTAGTCCAAGTAGAGAAGGGCACTTGTCTATCTAGTGTTTTTCTTCCTAGACTAAGCAGAATTCAATTAATTTCAATGGAAATTCATTCCTAGGGTGCCCCTTTGTGCATCTAGGGAAGAAAATGGCTAAGGCTCTCTCTGCTTCCTCTTGTTTTCTCTTAATGTGCATAGTGTCCATCTATAGGGCAAGGGCTTGAAACATCTCACTCTTGAAATATTCCAGCATGTTTCCAATTTCACCCTTTATGGATGTAGTGGAAGATGATGGACTGGGCATTGGTTGACTACCCCCACCCATTTTCCTAGCTTCCCTAGAATGGCTCCTAAATATAGTCTTGATATCTTCATAGGGTAGTTAGTAGATCTCCCGTCCTACTAGCAGGTTTAGCGTATCCAGAAGATCTTCCCTTACCCATGTAAGTAGGATTATCTTCAATGATTTAGGGTCAAGTGTGCACCTAACCGTTTTCTAGCTAAGATGGAATCTTTCTTCATAATCCTCTAGGGATTCATCATGCCCTAAGGTCATCCACAAAATTTCTTCCTTAGTTTCTTTAGACCTGTAGTAGTTTCGACACTTGTTGTTGAAGGCTTGTTGCATCTGAGCCCAAGTTGTGATGTTATCCCTAGGTAATCACATGAACCAGCACAAAGCGGCATCCTTGAGAGTGGATAGGAATAGTTTCAACTTATGCTCATCATTGGTGTAATCATAGGTTCTGCATAAGACAACAAACTCAAACAAGAAAGTGTCTAGATCTTCTGACGTCAAGCCATGGAAATGAGGAAGAGAAGAGGGGCTTATAGTCTTTGTCTTGGTATCGCCATTAGTTTCTCTGATGGGAAATGAACCCTCAACTCTTTCTCTATTTCCTCTGTCATTTCTATTTTCAGCCATTGGGTCAGTTGTAATGGGTTCTTCTTCTTTCCCCCCTGTAGGTTCTTCAAATATCTCTGGTTATTCACCTACGGGTTCCTCCAATTCAAAACCACTAAAGAAGAGGGAAGGTTGGTTGTTTGAAGTTGTGGGTGTATTTGGCAAAAATTTCCCTAAGTTATCCCTATTCCTACTAGGCATGGAAAAATGTTTTTTTGGTTTTGTTTTTTGTATTTTCTTTTCAAGCTTTGAAAATAATTGCAGAATTGAAATTGCAGACTGAATGAAAAATAACCGCTTGAATGAAAACTAAATTTCAGAATGGAAAGGAAAGAAAAGAATGTCGAATGGAAAAGAAATCAATCTAAATTACTTTTGCAAAAATGAATGAAAACTAGCTGCTTAAAGGAAAACTAATTTGCAGAATGGGAAAGAAAGCAAAAAAATGTTGAATGGAAAAGAAAGAAATCTAAATTACTTTTGCAGAAATGAAGCTAATAGCAGAATATCAAAGATAAGAAATAGAAGAAATAAATAAATAATCACATATTACTTAGACACCTCCCCAACAATGACGCCAAAAAGTGATGAGCACTAGTATTGTGGCAAGAATGCTACAACTCCTGGGGCTACCAACTTTACTTTATCAACCTGAGGTTCGTAAAAACTTGGAGGTGACAGTGCTATATAATAAGTAAATGTCATGGCTGCTATTTGTCACTGCTAAGTTGGTGATAGACCACTAAGGTTTTTCAAACCAGACTTCTATGGATTCATAAGAATCTTGATTACCAATGAGGAAAAGAGAAATCTACACTAAGGGAAAGCTTGTCTATTGTAGTAAGGAAAAAGACTGAAATCAAATGCTTAAACACACCATTTTCTAACTAACTACTGAGAGGATATGCTTCAAAATAATGCTAAGTTAACATGTATGCAATCCTACTGTCCTAAGAATGCAAATTCAAAACATCAAACATTCTACTATTGTGCATGTAGATGAATAAAATAAATATGTTTTTCATTTTGTCCTTTTTATGTGAAAGTGTGAAAGCTAATTTCTTTTGGTGATGTGGCAGGTAGCTTAGGGATGATGTTGAATGGTCAGAAGGCTTGGGATACCAATGGGGGTCCTTTTATAGCTTCCTAGAGGATTTTTCCTCAATTTGGCCTCAAAACAGGCCACTACAGGTAAACCTACATGATGTCCTAATGCGTTCTACGGGATGTCCTAAAAACCTACAGGATCCGCTATATTTCTACAAGATACAACTGACAGAAAAAGGTGGGATGTTGAAGGTGATGGAAGGCATAGGGAAGGTGATTGGTGGATGGAATGAGGCAAGTGAGTGCCTAGCACCACTTTAGAACTCAAAACTAGAGTGTGATATGGCTAGATTCGCTCAACAATCTTGGAGAAGTATTCTTGTTAAATGATGGGATTGGTGAGGGTTTTAGTGAAGGAAAGGAATGATCATGGGTGGATGAAGTTGGAATCTATGTACTTCTGAAACACTTGCATTGCATCAAACATTGACATTTATCTAAAAATCATGTAAACAAGAAGAATTTCTATTATCGAAGGAAAACAAAATTTCATGAGCTAGTTGCCTACTTCATGCATGAGGAAAACTTGTAGAATGAGATGAAACATTGATGAGATTTAATGTAATACTGAATATAGAAGAAATGATAACTAAATATTACTCTTGCAAACTGATCAAATGCTGGCCTAGGTACAGAAAAGCCCTAAATTCCATGAGAAAGTAGAATTATGTCTTTTTGAGGCTGCATAGGAGTTCTTTCCTCAAACCATGATCCCTGAAGGAATGAGTGAGGCCAAAAACACCTACTCACATATTTTTGATGATTCTTTATCTCTTCTAAGATATTGCTAAAGTAAATAACAAATGGAAGCAAACTAATAAGTAATCTAATCACATCTACACTTCTTCCAATGAAATAATTCTAAAGACAATTCAACCATTAATCTATGAAATCAGTCTAAGCATACAAATACAAGAAGAGGAGCCTTTTTTGCTAGGGTTGGGCCCTAACCCAAGAGCTTCAGCCCTCTGAGACAACTCAGTGTTGGATCAAGGAAATTCTCATTCTCATTATCGAATCAGAAAATTACATAACAATGTTTCCCACAAGTCTTGAACTCGAAAATGGATAGTGTTTTTACAGTAAAAATCTGAATTCTAATGAGGCTCTAGGCCTCTTTATTTATAAAACTTAAGTCTCCAATGACTTCCTTAAATATATGGAGGCTCGGCTCCCAAACTCGAGATAAAATAGCTCTTTAACTATCACTTTCTCGGCTGCCTTTTGATCTCCATGACTTGGCTGCTTGTACTCTAAGCTAGTGTGATTGATGGAGGAATATTCGAATGAGTGAGGAGTAAATGAGGAGGATTTACCTCCTAAAATCTCTCCTTGTCTCATTCAAGTTTCAGCCTTTAATTAGCCAAAATTTCCGTGAATTTCTCTCAAAAACCTGTAATTAATGCACATTAGTCCACTAGGCATAATATCTCACTTTGACTCATCTCATTAAACAAAATATAATCAAAATATCTAATAAATTGTGAGAAGAGTTGATTTAACTAAGCTAGGAGGTGGATTAAGGTCCACATATTTACCCAATGATGAGGCTCATCAATTTCTAAAAAAAAATCATAAAGTTTTAATTAATATTTACAAAGTAAAAATCAAATCGAGATATAGAGCAATGCTTCTATAGTGCACTTTACAATTAAAAAGGAGAATTTACTTTCTCACATGTTAACACTTAGGTTGTCCTTAAGCTCCTGAAAGGGATACGGCCGAGGTAACCACAAACCAACCTTTGGATTACAGGTTCTAGCCCACCTGCAATCAGAGAGGGCTCTCTCTTAATGATTTTAACTTTGTTGATGATGATTTTAGGCTAGTTATTGGGTTCAAGGGGTTTTGTTTGTGTTTGGGTGGAAGGAGGATGCATTTAAGAAGAGAGGCAATGCATAGTGTGACAAGTTTCAAACCATTGGGCATGGAGTCGTGGAGTAAGACTGCTGCTGTGTTTTCTTGGTCACAAGAGGAAAAAGGGGCAAGGTAGCTGCTTATGAAACAATACTCGAGCTAATTTAGATGGATTTCAGGCTAAGAAATGAGAGGCAACAAAGAATCTCTCAATGAGGTTAGCAGAGGGAAGATGAACGAGCCCTTCCTGGGAGCAACTAAGAATTCCCAGATAACAGTCATTCATATGTGAAATAGAGCAAATATGAGCCATAATGAATCCATATTTATGCCTAAATCAAGAGGAAAACATTAAGAAGCCACAGAAACTAAGCATAAAGTGCAGGTAAGCATATTCTAAACCAAACTTTTGTTCTATGACTTGAGCATATGTGAAATTGAAATAACAGAGGTAAGGAACACTTATTGATTCAGAAAGTAGCACAAGATTTCCCTCATTCACTCTTTAGAGACATTAACAATACATCAAACGGCCCATTCTCCAAGCTTTCAACAATCTTTGGTTAAGTAAAACATATCAGATACAGAGCGAGTCTCTCTTGGAGTGCATTAACCAACCAACCAACCAACCCTTTTCGCAATACAGAGGGTCGTATATATAGAGAAAATATCTAAGACATATCTACAAAACAGATCTTAGGGAAGATCTGTGGCAATAACTTTGATTTAGCTACTTTCTCCTGAACATAAATGCAACAAAATATCTATCTAACAGCTACGCTAGGGCAACGGGTATCAAAACTGAGTTAATATGGTCCTTTGAGCAATGCACTGGCCAGCTTTGTAATAACTGTGCCTTGGGACTTGCAGCACTGTCCTCATATGGCTTTTACTGCATTAAACTGTCTTGCTGAGCCTTAAATGGCTCTTTAACTGCTTATTGACTTTGAGCGATCTCTTTTAATCCCATCTGCTTTGAAAATAAAGACTTTCGCTGACACTGATGACTGATACACTTTGCCGCAACACTAATACTCTTTGACATGAAATTTGGCTTCATCTCCTCTGATACTCTTTAACTGGTCAATTCGCTCCTTTCTGTTTTTTTCGGGCAAAAATAACTACTGCAGACCTGCATTGGACTGAGGCTTTCCATTTTGGCCATTTTTTCTTAGTGATGCGTGATTAGCACTAAGCACTAATTGCACATCGAAAACTGCCTCAGATTTTCATTCCGGGCTTCCAAGCAGCGATTTCGCCTTTGTGTGTTTTCTCTTAGTGATGATGTCAGCATGACGTCAGCGGTGGGACCCAGTACGGCCGGTGATGTCAGCAGGGTGACATGGTAGGGTGACGTCATGAGGGTGACATGGCATGGTGATGTGGTGCTTACGTGATGCAGGGGGAAGCGGTATCCAGTTTCATGGCGCACCGCTTTTGTGCACAGATGGTTTGGGAGGACGGGGCTCTGCCACAGTCGAGAGGGTGACGTGTGGCGGGAGTACGACGGGAAAATCGCCCATCTCCCGGACGCTAACCCTCGGCACATCGGGGTAGGAAAAGACCCGCCCACTGTAGATCTAAGGCGCGGGCAATCGGACGACTGACAGGACAGGTAAGACGATAGAAGGTTAAGGACGATGCCCGCAACGCCTTTACTGATTATTTAATTCAGCGGGGGGGGGGAAAGCTTTAGAAAAGTGGGTTTTTATGAGGGGAAAAGGGAAAATATGAGATCGGAGGTAGGTATTTATGCTATGGAAGGAGTCCAAAGGGATTGGAAGATGGTTTTTTGAGACAAAAGGAGGGTTCTTACTAAGTTTCAGGTAAACTTAGTAATTCCCAAGGGATACTTTATGGTTATTTTTCAACCAGGGGGAGGGGATAAGTATATAGGGGAGTTTTTTAACATAGTTTTAGTAGGGGAAGGGAAGATAGATAGGTAGTTACATAATAAAGTTAGCAGTTAATATGAATTGTGACAAGAACACGGTAAGTGTACAACTCTTAGGCTATAAAGGGGGAATAGGACTTGTAGAGGAAGTATGAACATTCCTTGTGTAAAGCAGATCTTTACCAAGGAAATTGATATGAAAAATGATGAGACTAAGAGATATCAAGCAAATCTTGACCTCTTTAGGGGAAGTTAGTGAGTTATTTAGGAAAGAGGAAGAAGGGGAAGTTAGACATGCCTTGCTTGACCTGATCAAATTGAAAAAGTGCCTCAAAACTGTGATCTAGATAAATATAACACTTGAAAACATGAAATGGATCACATAGCTTGATTTCTGCAACCACAAAACTACTTACCCAACCTACTTACCTAGCATTTTTTCTTCTTTTGGTTTGGGTGCACTTGAACGAGCAAACCCAACTTTTCAACTTTTTTCCTTTTTACCGTCCTCCTATCTACATCTACACTTATTTCATCCAGGGGCTCAGATTAGGCTGTTGAGCACCCTTTCTTCTCTACCTATCTAAGAATCTGCCAGGATTAAGCTGTTTGGACAGATAATGATTCTCTATATTCTACAACAGTAAATTGAAACCTGGGGAGACCAAGATTAAGATGTTTGGACCTCCCTTTAATTGAAAATTCTTCAAAAATGGAATAACTCATCAAAATTGGAATACAACAGTGGCACTTAGGCTAGCACACTCTCATGGCATCCTTCCTTGGCCTTTTTAGCAAATATGAAGCATTGCAGTATGCATAGTATGACATATTTGGCATGTAAAAATGTTGATCATGAAAGATGAATAACCTGCTGCAGTAGGAGGCTAAAAGTGGCTCCACTTGGGGATGGCTTTTCCTTGTGAAAAGCCAAGAACAATAGGTCAGACTGCCTTGATCTTCTATTGTTGCTGTAGATTGAAATTTCTTAGTGCTGACTATTAGATTATTGAAATTTTGGAATGAGAACAACACTTTCCCTCAACTGAATTGCTTGTGAACTATGAAGCACAGCCTGCTTTCTTCTACATGCTCTATCATTCGCACTGTTACACAAAAATAAAACTCAGTGCTGATATATACAAACATTTATGTACATAAATAATACCGCTGGGTGATTCTCAACAAAAGGGATCATGATAATGCTTTAACATTCAGCCATTTATAGGCCCTCTTTAGTTGTGCTGCCATCTACAGATTTTAGAAAATATGTGTTTTTTCCTTGAACAACGCTGATAATGAATGGACCTTTCCAAAGAAAATCAAATTTTGCGTGTTTTCCCTTGTCTTCTCTTCGTGAGTCCCACCTTAGAACTTTACTTCCAGCACATAAATCCTCAGCCTTTGCTTTCTTATCAAACATTCTTTTGAACTTCTCTTGCAAAATTTGAGCTCTGTCATACACTTGCTCTCTAGTTTGCTGAAGATGAATGGTCTGATTAATTCTTCGTTGAATGTCATTTGGTTCAGCCTGAATCTCCTGTAATAGTTTGATAGTAGGAATGCTCGAAGATGAAGGAAATCTTGCTTTCATGCCATATACTAGCTCATAAGGGCTCATCCCAATGGATCTCTTGGTTGAAAGTCTGTCTGCCCATAGGACATTTGTGAGCTTCCTATGCCAGTTCTTTTTGTTTTATTATAGCACTTTCTTTATGATGTTGATGAGGCTTTTGTTGGATGATTCGGCCAAGCCATTACCTTGAGGGTAGTAGGCTGTAGAGTGGCCCAAGGTAATGTGAAATTTATGGCAGAAGTTGATCATCTTTTTGGATTTTAAGGCAGCAGCGTTGTCAGTGACGATTTTCTCAGGGCAGCCAAATCTGGAAAGGATATTTCCCTCAAGGAATTGGATAATAGTGGATTCATTGGCTTGCCTACATGGGATGGCTTCAATCCACTTGGTGAAATAGTCGGTGGCTGTTAAAATCCACTTGTGCTGGCCTGAAGAA